>OMMV01188942.1:0-10204 GCA_900302635.1 Chatrabus melanurus | reverse complement strand
CTCCTCTCTCTCCTCCTTTTGCTTTTTTTAAATAATCAGCGATAGACCGCTTCATTTGTGGAACGCTTGTTGTCGTGAAGTTCTGTCCGTCTTTGATGTGTGATGCGCGCTGCGCGTGTGCGCGATGGTGCGCTCTCTTCAGAACAGCCAGTGTCTCCCTGTCCTTCATCATCAGTACTGTCTGATTCGGCACCTTTTGCTGGCTGTCCTGTGTGAGGGACAGGCTGTCCCTCTCTCTCCTCATTTTGCTTTTTAAAATAATCAGCGATAGACGGCTTCATTTGTGGAAGTTTTAGCGAAACGCTTGTTGTCGTGAAGTTCTGTCCGTCTTTGATGTGTGATGTGCGCACGCGACGGCGCGCTCTCTTCAGAAAGTGCAGGTGGAGGAGAAGCCAGTGAAAAAGAGGGCGACTTTCAACCACAATGTCTAATACAGCGCCCGTGTTAGAGGGAGCATTAAAACATATGCACTCGCACGAACGCGACCAGATGAAATTCTTACTCGCACACGCTGAAAAAAAGGTCGCATATGCCATTTTGGTCGCAGTCTCGAGCCCTGGTATATGTCAATTATAAGATAGAGAGAATAGATGAGTCTTTAATCGGGATTTAAATAATTCCACAGAATCAGACTGTTTTATCTTAGTGGGCAGACCGTTCCATAGAAATGAGAAAATGCAGCTCATTGTTCCTAAAAACACTGACAGTTCAAATATTTTTTTGATGTTTTGGTATCTGTAGAAAGACCATAGCTCAATAAGAACAGGGTGCGTTCCTCTAAACAAAGGGTCAGTGGATTGAATCCTGATTATGCCCTTCTGTGAATCTAACTATCCTTGAGCAAGACACTGATCCTCAAATTGCTTCATCAAGAGTGTGATGTTACATCTGCATCCGGGTCCAGAGATGTCAGTCTGTAGAAATCTCCTGACAGGGCTACTGATGGGATTAGCACTCCAACCACTATTAAACATGAAACATGCAGCCAGCTTGAAATCATATGATGGTGGTACCATAATGTCTTCCTATAGGCAAGCGCTCCTCAATCTTACCGTAGCATGGTCATCACGATATGCGCATGCGCAATAGTCGCACGCGGGACATGCAATGTCAAGTAAGGCTATTAAATCAAACATGTCACCCAACAACTTTTTTGTTGCTAGGAAAAAAAAAAAAAAAAAAAAAACTCGCACGGTTCTCATTTTTCACGGGTAATCTACAAGAGAAGTCTGTCTGATATACTGCCATCTACTCCAATTTAAGGTTCCTTGCATACACAGAGGGTTTTCTTTTTTTTTTCCTGTTAGTAAGCTACATACAGACACTGCATGTCAAGTTAACTGCAAGTTATCACAAACGTCTGGTGCTTTTCTGTGCCCATCAGTATTAAATTGTAGAGAAGAAGGTTCCTGGAAATGTGACCCTGTGGGCCAGCCACCACACAAAACCGAACTCAAAAGTATGATATTGTTAACTATTTTAGTGCATTGTCTCTTAGCAAAATTACTGAGTTGATCTAAGTTTCCGCTTGTCAGCAGCATTAATATTTAGGACTTTTATTGTGAAATGTCACAACAGAAGAACCATATGTTTTCTTTGTGTAGTATTTGACTGTGAAAGAAGCTCTCCATGGTGAAGTGGCAGAGCATAGTGTAACTCTTATCTTTGTGCAGAACTATGTTGAAAATGTGCAAAACAGAAGAAAAACACAGATGGCTACAAAAATAAAATCACCAGTTCTATGGAATTAATGTGGGTACAGAAAGGATGATGTTGACCACAAACAGGTAATTTGTTGACAGTTCCTTACAGTCTTTCAACTTTTTTTTTTTTTTTAATTTGTAAGTTTTATTTTCTCTGCAGATGGATTCCCCTACAAAATCACCCTAATCAATGGAAAATCGATCATTCTTCACAAATAGACCTATTTAAGTTATATGTGTGAAAATCCCTGTATTTTTTCACATCGCAATATATATCACAGACAAAAATAATATCTCAATGTCAGTTTTTTCCAATTTCTTGCAGCCCTACTGCACGTGTAGGTTCTAAACTGTATGATTGTACTTGCATAAACAAAGCTGAAAATTATTACAATTCAATTCAATTTATTTATACAGTGCCAAAAGACAACATAGTCACCCCAAGGCGCTTCACAAGGGTAAGGTCTAACCTTACCCACCCCCTGAGCAATTACAATGGCAGCAGTGGTAAGGAAAAACTCCCTGGATGTTTTATGAGTATAGGAAGAAACCTCAAGCAGACCAGACTCAGACCATCTGCTTTGGCCGTACTACCAATGACAACAAATGAATAAGACAAGACACAACAAAAAATTGTCAAACATGCACAGACAGGAGAAGACAATGTCCAGGAGCTCATGTGGTCCAATTGTATAAACATGGTGAACAGTAACACATTAGTTACTCTGCTTGCTGAAGTTTGTTTGGTGTTGACACACCAAGTACTCAAATCTTTAATCAGTTCGTTATCTCACCTCACATCCATAAAAACTTACACCACTGCCAAAATAACAACTAAAACAGCTGCTGGCAGTATCTCAGTGATGTTCCTGGGGCTTCATAGTGTGGCTTTTCCACACTGATTTCCTCAAAACACGCACCGACTATCCACTGTGCACCCTGTTGACACATAGATCAGAACCAGGGCACATGAGCGGTGTGGAATGGAGTGGGATAATTTTTACCGGAGCGTGGAGCGGCATATTTGAAACCACGTCACCTTATCTCTCACTTCGTCTCGAGCAGAGCCGTACCCGCTCACACCATGCGTCTGAAGCATGACTGACCCAGAATGCATCTGTGTATTATTAAGCCTGAAACATACTGCAAGCATCACATGCATATCATGTTGGACACATCACATAATTTGTCTTGTAAACACCATCAGCTAATTTTTATTATCCAGATCTTGTGAGTTCACAGAGTTCTGTGTGGGTTTAGTTGAGGAGCCTTCTTAAAAGTGAAGAGCAGAAAGTGACTTCTTGTAACTGGACAGCAGTCGTGAATTTTTTCAGTCACTGAAATGTTTTTTTTTTGTTTTTTGTTTTTTTTTTAAATTGTATTTTTCATGTCTATGACTTCTTTCCCAGTCATAGAAACTCCAGTAAAAGGTGTTAATTACTTAATGATGCCGGTATGATGTCAAAATGACTGTCTACAGATGCTTTACTATGCAGAATAATAAAATTAAATGTGCAAGAGGGTGGAAACAGAAGAATGACTAAAGGTTCGATCATATAAACATTGATACACTACAAGCAATATGCATGGGGAGTTACACAGGTACATAAAGCACCACAACCACATTTTGGATGTTACATGCACTATCACAGCCACTGCAGGGTCACATGGGTGCACGAGATCACCACAACCAAGGTCACTCAAGCAGAATGAAAACACTTAAATGTAATCACTTCACAATATATAATGAATCACAATCAATGTATAATGTAACAGTAAGTGAATAGTAATGTTTTTCAAAGGCACGTGCTGGTGTATCGCTATTATGTCTGTCCCTGTGGGCCCATACAAAGCAGAAAAAGGCCCATTGATTCATTACTGACTGGGCCTTTGGCCCATTGAGCAATTTACCCAGGACCACCACTGTATCTGCACAAGTTATTCGAAAATGAGAACCGGAAGTTGTTGCAATCTGGAAAAACAAAGACAACACAAAACAATCAACTATACAGCTTTCAGACTATATCAGCTGCTCTCACTGCAGATTCAACATGCCGACAGTGCTGGACACAATGACAGAGACAGTTTGACAGCCACTTGTCGGCGTTCTGAAGTGTGAGTGCAATGTCAGTTGTCTTGTGGTCAGTGCAGACAGCTGCGGAGTTTGAGAAGCATTAAACGCAGCAGCAAAGGCCTTGCAGCAGGTTGCTACTGGAACACAAAACATCTCAGAGACAGAGCGGCATCTCGTCCGCGTGAGCACATTGTATGTGCATGTATCCACACAAGTATGCACACATGCGAATGTGGCCGTGTGTGAATTATACATACAGCTAATCTTCCAGCTCATTTCCCCAGTAGCAGAAAGAGCCCCGGGCTAAACTGCCTCAGCTGCAAATTAGCTTTCTGTTTGACCAAAAATCTCCTCTCCCTTCCTTTCTCCTTTCCTGATCTGCGGCATGAATATTAAAACTTGCACGGCAGACAACACAGTCAAAGCGGGAGCAGCTCGCTTCCACATCAAACCCAGGGGGGAAAAAAGGAAACTCCAAACGGGGAGCTTTCCTGCCCCCCTAAAAACTTTAATTTGAACTGTCCCACTCTCTCCCTTTACCCCTCTCTAAATCCCGTGTTTGGGAAACACACTGTGGGACGACTGATAAACACAAACTCTCCCTGTCGTACCAGACTCGCCATCTCCTTCTTCATGTTCCTCGTCTCGTGTCCGCGCTGGTCCTCCTTGCTTTGTCCTTTCTCCTGTCTGCAATTTCATTTGGTGCCTTCAACTTTTTTCTTTTTTAACTGTTATGACTTTCCTCACCTCCTTTTCATTCGCCCTCCGTTTTTACCTATTATTACTTATCCTCTTTAAATTCTCCATCCATGACTTTTCCCTCTCATCTCCCTTCCCCTCATGTTTATCTTGCCCTGTCGCTCTCACTTGTTGTCAGCTCTTTAGGGAAGTTGAAAAGGTGTGAGGAAGGAAATAAGTCCAAGTTAATAAATAAAAAAATAAAAAAACGCCTTTAGGGGATGAAGGCAGGCCCAGACAAGTGTCTGCCTCTCAGAGGATAGTTAAGACGCCCAGACAGACACTTTCATGATGACTGATTGAAGACTGGGAAGCGCATGAGAGCACAAGAGAAAGCGCAGGAGAGAATAAGAGTATAAGGAGGGAAGAGGAAAAAAAGAGACAGGAGAAGGAGGAGGGGGAAAAAAGCCAGAGAGCGGGTGGAAGAAAGGAAGCTAGACGAAGGGCCCTCTTTAGGAATCTCTAAGCCGGAGCTGTGCTGCTCTTGGGGAGATGTGAGGCAGTTGTCAGGCCTGATGTAAATGAGTCCTGAAGTACCTCATCCTCCTTAGCTTTCACACATCCTTTTGAAACGGCCAACTCTCCTTTGTTAACTTTCACAAACTCTTTTCTTCCATTTTTACCTTTTCCTGTCCATCTGTATTTTTATCCCCTTCTTTCCCTACCTCTCCTTGTCTCCGTTAGCCAGAGTAACTTCAGAGTTCTGTGAGAATGGAGAATAAAAGGAGGAGGAGTTCAAGTTCCCTTTCGTCAAGATTTTTCTCATTTGGACTTTGTCCACTAACTCTTGAGAAAAGGAAAAGACCACTTTAAACTCCATCCTCTAAACCGGTTTATACTTGGATATGTCATTTTGTGAGAGCTTTTAAACAAACCACTTTAAAGAAAAATCAATGCATGTTTTGTAGTATAAGTTCCAGCCTTTGCAATCAAACTGGCAGCAGTGAAGTCAGGCTACAGCCACTGAGTTACAGAGCTTTATTGTCGACTGTAACTGATGCTGGGGCTGGGCGGTATGGATTAAAATTTATATTATATATAACAGAATTTTGAAGCGCAGATGGTAATGGTATCTATCATCTGTCTTAAAATTTCAATATCAATATTTCTGAAAGGGTAAACCACTGCTACAGCACCTCCATGGTAGCTATTACTATACTCTTAACTGTATTACTAGGACATATTTCATGTAATACTAAGGTCTTTTACATTTATTTATTTTATAACATTTATTGTGCACAACTGCAAAAAATTGTGCAGAAAACATATAAAATAAAAATCTACTTTCAGCTTCTCCCAATTTCAACTTTGGGTTGCCACAGCAGATCCCACATGGATCTGCATGTAGATTTGGCACAAGTTTTACGCCGGATGTCCTTCGTGACGCAATTCCACAATACATGGAGAAGGGGCAGGGGTGGCCTCGAACCGGGAACCTTCCGCACTGAAAGCGGTCGCACTAACTGCTAGACCACCACGCTTCTTCATATAAAACTTTTTCCCAAATATAAACTTTTACTCAAAGAAAGATACACAATGCAGCACAAACAAAGTTACTAAATAAATGGCTGCTCTTCAGTTACAATATTACAGTAATATTGTATCAAAAATAAAGGCTGTTTGAAGGAAGCTGGATTTAATTCAATTTCAATTTTAATTCAATTTATTTATATATAGCACCAAATCACAACATAAGTCACCCCATGGCGCTTCACAAAGGTAAAATCTAACCTTACCTTTGTGTGTGAAGTGTGAATTACATACATACAAATACATTACAATTAAATGTATATGTTATAGAAAATAATATTCTAAATCTAAAATAAAATTTCAACATAATCAAAAACACTACTCACAAATCTGCATAACACTATTTTCTTAATTTCCAGACAGCTTGTGAATTGTGGCCCATGGGCCCCAAATTGGGCAGCCCTGCTTTTAAAACCATCTGTGATGTAAGTGCAGGAAGAGGAAGCATGTGTTGGCATGTGTCCATGTTTAGGTTTGCTTTAGAATGTAACCACAATGAATTAATCACAAAATAATGTTTTATTTCTCTGATGCACTGCTTTGTGTTACCTGATGATTGCACTCTCCATTCACACTCTAGCTCTCTCAACCACTGCTGCCTTCTCTCTCTCTCCCATCACAACTTGTACCTAATCAACAAGTGCATATGGTGACCACGACTAAAAGAAACAAACAAAAAAACAACAACAAATGAAACCAAAATTAATTACTGACATTTGCTCCCGTAGTGGAGGTCTCACAAATAGAAGGTGAGTCTAAAAGCACTGTGCTTTGCTCCCCAATTTTCCAGATGACTCGCTCATGCAAGCTGTTGTTGACAAAGTCTGCTCTACTACTACTACTACTACTACTACTAGTAGTAAGCCTTATGGCACAAATGCGTGGAGGCTACACGTTCCACCAGGCCCCTCCAGGCATCATGGTCTACGGCATGTGTGATTGCTTGCTCCAAAGTGAGACTGAACTGGGCAAGGCCCCTTTTGACGATATTGAGCCAACAGGCCCTTGGTGCCCCTCTGGGTCGTCGCCAACCTGCAGCCTTTGGATCAAAGTTAACTATGTTGACGGTGGGGTGATTGGATGGGAGGTGGCAAAGGTGCCCAAACCACCGGAGCTGGTGCTGGGCGAGGGCTCAAAGTATGGGTGGTTGTGTCATCTACGCTCGTTGTTCGGTATATGTTCTTTTTAATCGGATGTCTTCGATAGTAAGAAGAGCCTTAGAATCAAAGCCGCTGAGCCTTTTGGTGACAGTCTTTGTCAAAGGCCAGGTCTCTGCTCTGTACAGCAGCACAGACAGAACAGAGGCATTGTAGACTTGGAACTTCACCTGGTGGCTGATGTTGCAGTGATGCCAGAGTGACTTCTAGAGAGACCTCATGACCCCTGCGGCCAAGGTGTAGCCATGATTTACCTCGGTCAAGATTTCACCGGTTGACATCAACGTTGAACGGAGATAGACAAAAGAGTCAACAAACTCAACCTCCTGGCCCTCGACATGAATGGACTGGGGTGTGGAGCCTTCACTGATGTAAAGAAGCTTCATTTTTGGCCAATTGACTTGAAACCCAAGCTTCCTGGCTTCTTCTGATAAAGGACGCTGATGATATCCTGCTCCGATGTGGCAAACAGGGTTGTGTCATCCGCATTTTCGAGGTTGTACAACAAGTAGTCAGAGGATGACCTCAGGGATCTTAGAAGCCACAACGTTCAAAAGATGGTTTATGATTACACTGAATAAGTCAGGAGCAGCGACACAGCCTTGGCGAACTCTGCTGCTGATGGAGAACTGGTCCGAGTCTTGGCCGTTGATCCGCGCTCTCAGCATTGTCATACAGGCCAGACAAGAGACGTAGGCGCTTTGGGGGGAGGCCGAGGGCTTGCAGTGTTTTCCAGAGACTTGGCCGGTCAATGGAGTCAAAGGCTGTCTTAAGATCTACAAAGGCAATGAAAAGATTTCTTTCCTTTCGGAACTCTCTGGCCTTCTTAAGCAGCAGACAGACAGTGGTGATGTGATCTATCGTTGATCTGTTGGACAGCAATCCTGCTTGTTGGGATGTCGTTGGGCTCTGAAAGTGGGCGTGGCTCTCTCTCAGAGTATTCCCGTGAAGAGTTTCCCATGGATGGACAGAAGGGTGATTCCTCTGTGGTTTGAGCATGGGAGGGTCACCCTTTTTCTTCCAGAAAGGAAGAATTGTGCCACATACCCAGTCACTGGGTAGGTCTTCTGAGTCCCAGGCATGGTTGAACAGGTTTTTGAGCCATTCCACCATGAAGTCACTGCTTTGCTTGAGTACATCGGCAATGATACCGCAACCTTGCCATTTTTTAGTTTACAAAGACCACAAACAACATCATCTACATCATCTGCACTGAATGGGTCGGTCCAACAGGTGTCCGAAGTCTCAGTGGTGGCAGCAAGTTGGAGCAGATGAGGGTCTGTAGGGAGTGGAGGTCTGTTGAGCAGGTCCTGGAAGTACCATGCCCAGTGTGCACAGCAGTCAGATTTGACAGTGATGTTGTTACCAGCACCGTCTCTGACAGGTGTGGTTTTCATTGGGAGACCCACTCAGGCCCGTCTGAGCTCATGGTAAATTAGCTCTTGATTGTTCCTGGCCGCAACGTCCTTGAGACACTGTGCCTCCTCTTCCCAGAATTTTTTGCAGTCTTTGGAGATTGCAGCATTTCAGATGGCATTCAGATGCCTGTATTCTTCTTGGCTGCCTATAAGATGGGCAGCACGGTGCTGTTCAATGCTGTTGAGTGTATGTTGGCTGATCTGGTGGTGGGGCCAAATGATTCCTTTGCGCCACTGATGACATTCGCCTTGAAGGTGTCAAAGTTGGTGGTTTTGTCAAGGGCGAGTGCGTTATAGCAGTTCTCGATTTGGCAGTGATACAGGGCAAGGATAGTTGGGCAAGCGCTAGTGGGGGTGCCGGTTTAGATACTAAGCACTCGTCCATGCAGCAGGTTGTACTGGGTTACAATGTTACCATTAGCAGGATCAATGCTGACCCTGACCTGACCGGCAAGGTCTGCTCTACTGGTTAGTGTGGCATAATCAAAATTCATACTGTACAGCAAATTGATACTGGTGTAATTTATATTCCGTTTGTACCACCCGCCTCTGACGGATGTGTGTATCATGCAATCTGGAAGTATGAACTGTAAATGTTTAGTTCCACTGTACATCCTACAAAGGTGCAACAACATGTGCCATCAATCGAATGAAAACATACAGTGTACAAGAAAGAAGAAATATCTTCCAAAATCAATACACCAAGTTGGCAAGATATGTTCTTTGGAGAAATGTTCATGGGCACAGTACACTCAATAAAGGCCTTCAGTCATTTTTAAAACCCCAATAAAGCACTAAATTAGTAGATTTTAATATTTTAATCTGCAATGAGAAATTGTTGTGATTGATAGTGCATATTTTTAAGGTATGAGGGTATAAAAGCCAGTGTGTTGACACGAAAACTATAGATTCAAAAAAATGATTGGGCATAAATTAGGGCTGTCACGATATTAGATTTTTACTACACGGTTATCATGGCCAAAAAAATTCATGATAACGATATTATCGCGGTATCCATAGAAAATTTGAAAATAAATAAACAAAATAAATGAGTGTTGGTCCGTGTCGCTGTGCAATTCACCGCCGGAACAGAAGGGGGCGCGAACTTGTTGATCGTTTGTTTACCTTCCGGCTTTGTTCCTGCGGTCTCTCCTCGACCAAGAGGAGAAAAAATTTAAAAAGAGTGGTGTTGCAGTTGGAGATGATCAACATTGAACAACAAATGCTTTTATTACCTCCGCCAAGGAGGTTATGTTTTTGCCGGCGTTTGTCTGTTTGTCTGTCTGTTTGTCCACAACTTAACTCAAAAAGTTATGGACCAATTTTGATGAAATTTTCAGGATAAGTGGGAAATGGCCCAAGGACCAATCGATTAGATTTTGGTGGTGATCCGGATTATTATTATTATTATTATTATTATTATTATTTTGTTTTTTTTTCTCACAAACTCAGCCTTTTTTGAGGCCCTTCTCACGCACGAAAACTCATGAAATTTTGCACAGACATCAGAACTAGTGGTCAGCTGTTACACACAGAGGATTGGATCCGGGTGTTGCCCAGGGACTCCATAGCTCCCCCTAGGAC
>OMMV01188938.1:0-13954 GCA_900302635.1 Chatrabus melanurus | reverse complement strand
TCTGTTAAATCACAATAGATATGTATAAGGTAGCCAGACAGCATTCTTCAGTTTAGAGAGTGAGTCTGCCACCATGGATATGCATGGGAAAGCTCTGTTAGCATTTCTGTTTACGAATGAGTCTGTCACAGTATGGGGTGGCTCTATCAGATTTCTTCTGTTTAAGAATAGGGTCTATGCCAATAAATATGCGCCCGGATGACAACACATAGTTTAACACATTCAAATGATAAGACGTAGACAGTGGTTGGCCTGTCACGTCACAAGTAACTGGCCAATTACACTCGGTTGCGTGCAAGTCCAACCTCTTTGTACAGGGCGGGTCCAATACGCCCAAGAAGATAAATGTGACCCAGTTCCAGATATCGGGGCTCATTCTGACCGAGTTCCTGCAAGGGCTTCGTCAGTCTGAGACCAGCGCTTTAATACTTTATATGTGATCATAATAAATGCTGTGTTTCTGAATTTAAGATTCCTCCGGTTTGTTCTTGGGCAGTCAACTAAAGAACTGGGGTTAACAGGAGCGTCAGCTTCGACATTTTGGCCATATGCCGTGTTTCTGTGCACATGATCAGGCACATAGGTGCCTGAGTGTTGAGGACCCCAGTGGCTGGAGAGGGCCAAGGGGACGCCCACTCTTCACCTGGCTGCGGCAGATAGATGGTTATTTTAAAGACACGGGGATGGACCGCTTGCCTGCCTGGGCGGTTGCCATCCGGGACAGTTCCATGGTCAGTGCATGCTCCCAGACTTGACTTGATAGATCGATGTCTTGCTGTCAGAGTTACACAAAAGAAAGTCTGTAATTTAAAACAATGAAATTAAGGGACCTGCTAAAGTCAGTGAATGAGAATAAATAATGAGCACTTTTAATGCTGTACTGTAATTGAATCAGAATCAGAAATACTTTATTAATCCCAAGGGGAAATTGGTTTTCCGTTGCAGTGGCTCTCACTATTAATGGAAATAGAGAAAGAAATATATACCGATTTAAGAATTGTAAAGAGAGCCGCATGTACAAATGATTATGTTAAGGTGCATTGCTGTTGAATATTGCACTGATGAGTTATTATTTCACAATTTACAGTCGTGGTGAATAATAATGAATTATGGTGTGAGTGTGCCCTCAGATTTGTATCTATTAACTCAGAGTGTCTGATGCTCTGAGGGAGGAGTTATAACGTCTAATAACCACTGCAGGGATGATTTCCTGTGGCGCTCCGTGGTGCTTCTCTGTAGAATGAGTCTATTACTAAAACTGCTCCTGAAGAAATGGGTTGACATGTAAGTGGATTTTTAAAAAGTCTCACCACATCAGGGCGATTGGTGACTGGAACATGAGGGGGTTAAGGATCAGTCTCCATCAGAGTGATGAGCAAAATAATATGTATCATGGTTTTGCAGTGTGAAATGTTCTTATTAATGATGTGCTGTTATGCAATAGCATGAAAAGCCAATGTCTGCGGTCCGGCAGGGATTGTCGCGAGGCAGCTGCTTGTAATCTTTCTCTTCTTCATGGGACTGATTAGACTACAGCATGTTGGTGCACAGGAATTTGGTGTACAAGTTTTAATTCAATTTTAATTTCCTGAAATCAACACAGGGTCAAACATACACATACACCCACTTCGATTATTCATTCACTAATGCTGAAAGTTTCAAAATGCCTTTTAACTTCCTATTAGTGATTATGATTGACTATAGCTGGTAGCTGCTCTGTGCCAACATAAAAATATTTGCTTGACAGCACTCATTGGATTGAACAACACACAATAAAATGGGAAAGTCAAAGGACCTCAGTGCAGATTTGAGAAAGAGGACCATAGATTACACAAGTCAGGAATGACTCTTGGGAGCAATTTCTATAATACTGCGGATTCCAAGATCATCTGTTCAAACAGTTGTATGCATGTACAAATTATTGGCAGGTGTATCCACTTTTATAAGGCCTGGAAGAAGACCCAAACTGTCACCCTCAGCTGAGAGGGAATTGATTTGGATATTCAGGATCAAACCAGAAACCATCCAGGCACATGCGTAACATGAAGTGGAAGCTCCTGGAGCACCAGTGTCACCAGTGTCAGAGGCTGCCATTCAAGAAAGAAGACCCTTCTTCAAAATCAACATCTTCACCCTGAACTAACGTTTGAAGCTAACCACATGGACAAAAGCAAGTTATTTGTCCTGCAGGACTAGTATCTCCTGGTAAATTGATACTGTAGCAGGACAGGTATTTTTGCAGTCATTGACAACGTAATTCATCCTGATTTGACCCACAAAAGGTAGATCAAGGTCAGCTCCATCTAAACTCACAGGAGAGGGTTGTGACATGAGCTTATATCCTAAATATTTTGAGTCTGTGAAGATGTGGGGTTGATTAATTGCACGGCGAAGGCCACAGACACTGACATGGACGGATGTATGCATGCAGGCACAGACGGAGCCCACTTCTACAGCTCCTTTACCATAGTGGCAGGAGGTCAACAAACCTTCTGAAGGAAAGTTTTATGGTCAGATGAGACAAAGATTGAGTTGTTTGGCTACAATGAGCGCAGGCATGTTTAGGAGTAAAGGTGAGGCAAGAATAAGGTATCAAGTGTTATGCATGTTGGTGGTAGCATCATGCTGTGGAGCTGCTGTGCTGCCAGTAGAACTGGTGCATTGCACAAAATGTATGGAAAATTAAGGACTACTTAAGAGTTCTTCAGCAAAACCTCAAACTATCATCTCAGCAATTGAAACTGGGACACAATCGGGTGTTCCAACAGGTAAACCCCAAATGCACATGAAAGCTGGTTGTGGAATGGATAAAGCAGGCTAACATTAAGCTTTTGAAATGGCTTTCCTAAAGTTCAGACATCAACCCTATTGAAATGCGGACGGTGCCAGAAAACCAAAAATTTTAATTCAATTCTGTCAAGAAGAGTGGTCAAATATCCAACCAGAATTCTTTCAGAAGCATGGTGGTGGCTACCACAAGCATCTGGTCAAGGTGAAACTTGCTAAGGGACATTCATCCAATATGTAGGCATGCTGTATGTATATTTTTGACCTTGTATGAATAATTTTTCATCCTGTGTTAATGTATGATCAGCAGGACAACTTCATTTGCACTTGTAGATTTTGTTGAGAAAATAACAGCAGCAATAGAAAACAAAGAATATGCTATAGAGATATTTCTGGATCTAAAAAAAAAGCATTTGGCACAGTAGACCATAAATTATTAAAAGAAAAATTACATACGTATGGAATTAGAGGAACAGCACTCACCTGGTTAACTAGCTACCTACAGGACAGATACCAATATGTTGAATTACTGAACCACAAATCACAATTACAGAAAGTCACTTGTGGGGTTCCCCAGGGGTTCTGTGTTGGGACCATGACTGTTTCTTTTATATATAAGCAGTATATGTGAAGTCTCAACAAATCTGAAAGCCATCCTATTTGCCGATGATACTAATTTATTCTGATGTGGCGATAATCTGGATCAACTCCTGGATACAGTGGAGAAGGAATTGAAGAAATTAAAGAGTTGGTTTGATGAAAATAAATTAACACTGAATTTAAGTAAAACAAAATTTATAATCTTTTGTTACTGGCCAATCAACTCAAAGAAGAAACTCATGATAAAAGATGCAGAAATAGACAGAGTGACTGAAGTTAAATTTCTTGGGGTAATAGTAGACAATATCAAGGCAAAAGTATCCAAATCAATAGCAATCCTATGCAAAACCAAGGACCTTGTACTGTTCCTTCATACTTCCATACCTCACCTACTGTGTGGAAGTATGGGCGAACACATAGAAAACAAACACAGATCCAATATTCATCCTCAAAAAAAAAAAAAAGGCTGTAAGAATCGTAAACAAAGCTGACTACAGAAAGCCTGCAAACCATCTCTTTATTAAACAAAAAGCACTCAGATTTAAAGATCTGGTTGATTTTAAAACAGCACAAATCATGTACAGAGTAATAAATCAAAAAGCACCCAACAGTATCCAGGGGTTGTTTCAGCTGAGGGAAAACAAATATAACTTGAGAGGAAACCGTATGTTCAAAAAAAGACCCAGTAAGAACAAATCCAAAATATCACTGTGTCACAACAAAAGGAGTGAATTTGTGGAATAATTTTAGTGATGAAATGAAAACTTGTGGAACCATGGTCAAATTTAAAAAAAAACTCTTTAAAACAATTCTCTGAACAGATATGGGATGGAATTGTAACATTTTGTTGGCACTGAAATGTTGTTTGAGTTATTTGAATGGTTAGTCTGCACTTGTTTTAAAAGTTATTTTATTTATTTTTTTGTTTTGTTTTTGGCTGAAGATGTTATTTTTGTACAATTTGATAGAAACTGTATATGGTTATTAATGTATTTTGTGTTTTAATTTAATTAAGTAATGCAGTCTAACATTGAAATATAGAAATAGAAAAGGGGGGTAGGACGAGAAAAGTTTTGAACTTCTGCCTACTCCTTTTCGAACTGCAGGGATTTGGAATCAAATGTTTGCTTATGATTGTGTTTTGATTGCTTTTGTTTGTTTGTTTTTTGTTTATATACTTCAATTTCTTTTTATTTTTAACATGCTCAAAATAAAGTATTTGAATTGAATTGAAATTGAATGTAATAAAATCTTAAATAAATTAAAACGTGTGGACCAAATTCTTGTTTGATTTTTTTTGTTTTGTTTTTGTTTTCTGTTGAAGATGCATGTGGAACAATCGTTCTGTCCCAGAACAAGAACAGCGCAAAGAGGTCATTATAAACAATGCTGCCATGACATTCATGTCCACGATGAGTGTATGTAAACTTTTGACCACAAAGGTATCTGAACAAGCAGCATGTCACCATACATGAACTCAAATTTTCTGAATTGGTGCATTCTATGAAACGTTTTTTCCATGTGCTCCTGTCAGTGTTGCAATAGAATCCAGATAGTGTTCCTCCCACAATCCAATCAAAATGAATGATAAACACTAATAAGAAATAACAAATTCATGACGCTAAGTATTACACTGTGCAAATCAGTGTAAATGGGAATAACAGTGACTTGATTTTATATTTGATCATTAATTGGACTCATGAATTGTAAATTTTTATTATTGAAAATGGACAATGGCACAAACAATTTCATTCCTTGGTGTCAATTTCCTGCATCTCCGCCTATGAAAGGAAAGTCTTACCTCGACATGGCGATCTCTGCTTTCTGCTTGGCAATGTCTGCAGCCTTTTCAGCAGCTTCAACGGCCCGGTCCACCTTCTCACGGATCTTACTGGCCCTCAGTGGAATAAGGTTCTTGCGTTTGCCGCTCACCAGTAGGTTCTGCTTGTACTTGCCTTCCTCCTTCGAACCATCATGGAAAGTGGTGCATCCATAGCCATGTCTTTTGTTCCCTGCCCATTCACCTGCGTAATGTAGGCCATCCGAGCGCCGACTCACACCCCAGCCAGCCCTGTGGTCGCTCCGCCATTCGCCTGCATACATTTCAGTGACGGTGGCGTCCACAGGTGCACCCTGTTCACTTTCACTGGTGTTGGAGTGGATGTCGGATGCAGCAGAGCTGACGGTGCTCATGCCAGCTTCACTGCAGAAGGAGCTCTGTTTGCTGAGCTGACTGGCCAGCGAACTTTTTGACTCAGAGCGACGTAACTTCAGGCCACTCAGGATGGACTGGCGGAAGCGGCCTTTTCTCTTCCTCTGACGTTCGGACTCGCTTGGAGCCGTGAGGGCAAATCCTCCGCGGCCCACTGGGCTCCCAGCCAGCCCAGCCACCACCCCATCTGTGGGCATGGGGGCGGTGCCATCCTCCAGCACAGCAGGAGGGCCGTGGCTGTGGTCAGAGCGGAGAGAGTTTATGGATGTGCGCAGAGGGAAGAGGATGACTGCCGCCATGCCATATGGCACACTCTGCCGTACGCCATAGCCATGACGCATTCCACCCAGCCACTGGCCTTGGTAGGTTCCTGAAACAGACAAAAAATTTGTTCATGGGAATTATTAGTTGTATCTTGAAAGTCATCCCCATGTGCTGTTTAACAGCGTGGACACCAAAGTATTTCCATCTCATTTCATCAGTCATACCTCACTCAAAACACCCCATAATACTACTTTTTTTTAGTAAAATATGTATCTTGGCTGATTTCATTCACATTGCACATGTGAATTGACAGTGAAAATATCTCAGCATGACATTAATATGAAGGTCAAAGGTAACAGGTCAAGGGCAATCAAAGACATTGAATAGTCGGAAAATCACATTTTTTGCAATTACTTCGAAAGTATGAGCGCCAGAAAAATGACTTCAAGTGCATATGAATCAGCAAACATTTGCTGCTCTACAACCCCAAATCAAAAAAAATTGGGACTGTATGGAAAATGCAAGTGAAAAATGCAAATAAAGAAAACACAGTGATTCTTATATTTACTTTGACTTTTATTTCATGGCAGACAGTATGAACCCAAGATATTTCATGTTTTGTCTGGTCAACTTCATTTCATTTGTTAATATAGAGCCATCCCTGCATTTAAGGTCTGCAACACATTCCAAAAAAAGTTGGGATGCTAAAGCATTTACCACTTTGTAATGTTGCCATTCCTTCTCACAACACTTCAAAGACGTTTTGGCATTGAGGATACCAAGCAATGGAACCTTTCAGGTGTTATTTTGTCCCATTCTTCCTGCAAACATGTCTTAAGGTGTGCAACAGTACGGGGTGGTCATACGGGCCAGTCCAGTATCCGTATCTTCTTCTTTTACAGTCATGCCTTTGTAATGTGTGCAGAATGTGGTTTTCCATTGTCTTGTTGAAAAATGCATGGACATCTTTGGTCCGGAGCACACGTTGGCCATTTTTTCCAAAAAAGATCTAGAATACTGATTTGTCTGACCACAATACATGTCTCCACTGTGTGATGGTCCAAACCAGATGCCTCTGAGCCCAGAGAAGTTGACACAGATTCTCGACAAGGTTAACATAAGGCTTCTTTTTTGCACAGTAAAGTTTTGCGTGGCATTTATGAATGTAACTCCATATTGTAGTGCTTGACAAAGCTTTCCCAAAGTAATCCCTTGCCCATGTGGTTACATCAGCTTTTGATGAATGACAGTTGTTGATGCAGTGCCGTCTGAGGGATTGGAGATCACGGGCGTGTAATGACTCTGACAGAGGACCCCAGTGCAGAGAACCACAACGTAGGTATGTATATTGAACCAGTCACAGCAACTAGCATCACAGCACTAACAAAAAGCTCAACGCACTTCAGTTTGGCAAAGAGTTGTCTTGGTCGCTTACTCAAGCAGAAGTCAGGAACATGGGAGATCAGTCCCACCGGCAACAGTGTCCTGAGAAGCAGTAGTAGAAGAGTTGTCCAAAAACACAAGCAGATGTTCAGTTCACAGTGAGCAATCATAACAGGCAACCAAAACCATGAATGGCAGGCAAAAAGCAACAAATTCAGAAAGGCAGCATGGGTCAAAAACACAGAGGCAAACACGAAGAAATAACGCAAGAGAGCAGGCATGAAGCTAGACAATCTGGTGAGGAGGTAACGCTCTGACAGTGGTTGTAAGGCCATTAAACAATTAAATGCAAAAGTACAGAGACACATGAACCAGAAACAGGAAGTTAACATGTATGAGATGTCAGAGTAAAAGCACGGGAGAGAGTCCAACACAGGAGAGAACCTCACTAGAGACCATGAAGACAAACTAACACACAGTAAACTCACAAGAAAACCGTGAATGAACCAGAATAATCATAATGCATAGAGAATACCCACAATTGAACACCAGTAACGTGTTCCAGCAACCTCAGGGTGGTCACAATAAAAATCACAAACCAAAGACTTATCCAAAATATTAGACGACGGGTCTCAAGAGCGACCATCAGTACCATAACCAGGCATGCACATAACTGGTGATCAGGTCCTTGTGCATGCTAAAAATAAATAATGTGCAGCAGAAAACGTGGAAGGAAGTGCTTTTACAACAACCTGTCATCATCGCTTTCCTCCTACAAAGCACTTCCCTCCGTGTTTTATGCTGCCCATCATTTATTTTTAGCATGCACGAGGACCTGAGCACCAGTTATGTGCATGCTTGACCAACAAAAAAATGCCACCCATGACACCTACAGCACACAGCCAGGAGACACTTTACAGTAGAGGCCGGTGCACCACCCACAATCCGGCCAGGCAGGAGAGCTGAAACAGGACGACACAAAGGACTAGAGCTAACTGGTTTCACTTGTGACACGTGAAAGGTAGGGTGCACCCGGAGAGAATGAGGCAAGGATAGATGGCACTAACTTCTGGCACGGGGCCAGCAACGGCAGGTCCCACGTCGAAAGCCACACTCGTTGACCCACCTGATATCGGGATGCAACTGACTGACATTTGTTGGCCACCCACTGATAGACAAGAGACAAATACAACAAAGCCGCCCAGGCCCTCCACTAGGTGTGGCAACGTTGGCCATATGTGAAAGCAGAAGGCACTACCACCTCTATTTTCTGTGCTGGGAAAAGAAGAGGTTGATGCCCAAACACACAACAGAATGGAGACAAACCAGTAGATAAAACAGGTAAGGAATTGTGAGTGTACTCAACCGGGACCAAATTGTTTGCCCATGACGAAAGCTGTTGGGAAAGCAGACAACGCAAGACTGACTCGAACTCCTGGTTACAATGCTCTGTCTGACCATTAGACTGCGAGTGATATCCTAAGGACAAACTGACAGATGCTCCTATCCATCTATAAAATTCCTGCCAAAAATTCAAAGCAAACTGGGGACCATGATCAGAGACCATATCTAAAGGTGAACCAAATAGACGGAAGATGTTTTGCACCATAATCTCAGCAGTTTCTTTTGCAGATGGTAACTTGGGTGGCAGAATAAAGTGAGCCATTTTAGAAAATTGATCAATCACTGAGAAAATGACAATATTTACCTTAGAGGGAGGCAACCCAGTAACAAAGTCTACCGAGAGGTGGGACCAGGGGTGAGGGGGAAATGGGACAGGTTGGAGGAGACTGGCAGGGGGATGTTTGGAGCATTTACTTTGAGCACAAATAGAACAAGGTTTGACGTACTCAAGTACATCTTGGGACAAGGTGGGCACCAGAATCTGACGAATAAAAGTTTCAGTTCTGGACCCTCCTGGGTGACACGTTAATTTGGAGGAGTGCCCCCACTGCAGAACGTGAGAGTGTAGGTCATCGGGGACAAACAACTGGTGAGGTGGACACTCTGCTGGAAGAGCAGCTCTCCTCAAAAGCTGCTCAGCCTCCCACGGCACTACTTCCTTGATGCAAGTGGGGGGGGAGGAGAGATAGTTGAACTGTCAGTTGGAGAGTTGTTAGAGGAGAATAATTGAGAAAGTGCATCAGCCTTATTGTTGTGGGTACCTGGATGAGAGAAATTAAACTGGGTGAAGAATAGCGCCCACCTTTCCTGCTGGGAATTAAATCATCTGGCTGACTTGAGATATTGCAAATATTGCAGGTTGCTATTGTCACAGCGTTCTGCCGGGGACAACTTCTTGGAATAGAACACATAGGGGTACATTTTGTTGTCTTCTGCAGAACGCTGTGACAGCACCACCCCCACACACACATCGGCGGCATCGACCGCCATGAAAAACTGGAGGGATGGATCTGGTAAGGTCAGTACGGGAGCTGTGGTGAACCGGGCCTTTAACTCCTAGAAAGCATTCTGTTCAACAGGTGTCCATAGATATGTAACACTGGTTGAGGTTAAATTAAGTAATGGTGCTGTAACAGAATTATAGTTACGTATGACTCAACGGTACAAATGGGCAAAACCTAGGAATTGTTGGAGCTGCTTGTGAAAATCAGGAGTAGGCCAGTTCGCCACTGCATTGACCTTGGCAAGATCCATACCCACCTTGCCGGGAGAAATCATAAATCCTAAGGAAGCGATAAAGGGTTGATGAAACTTGCGCTTTTCTGTTTTCAGAAATAACTGGTTTTCTAACGGGCATTGCAAAACTTTTCTAACATGGCCAACATGTTCTGACTTGTCCTTCAAAAAAATTACCGTAGGATATCATCCAGATAAACAAACACAAAAGTATTCAACATTTCACGGAGTATATCGTTCACAAGGTTCTGGAAGACCACTGGTGCATTAGTGAGGCCAAAGGGCATAACTAGTTACTCTTAACACCAGGTGCATTAAAGCGGTCTTACACTCATCTCCATCCCTGATGTGCTCCAAATGGCATGCATTCTTCAAATCTAATTTGGTAAAAATCTTGGCGTCCTGCAGAAATTCAAAGGCAGAAGAGATCAACGGTAATGGGTACCTATTCCTTACTGTAATGTCATTCAAACCTCTGTAGTCGATGCAACGCCAGAGAGTCTTATTCTTCTCTATGAAGAATTACCCGGCTCCGGCTGGTGAAGGGGAGGGGTGGATGATTCCAGTCACCAGCCCCTCCTGGATGTATTTGTTCAGTGCCTTGATCTCGGGTCCTGACGGCACGTGGAGTTGGCCCTTTAGAGGTGCTGCTCCTGGGAGATGGTCAGTGGTGCAGTCATATGGCCGATGTGGTGACAAGGACATAGCTCTGCTCTTGCTGAATACCACCTGAAGGTCCATATACTCCTCTGGAATGCCCATGGCATCAGGAGGTGTGACTACCAGCTGCTGTAGTCCAGTCTGTGAATCAACACTAATACAAACGGATCTACATCTCGTCGACCAATTGAAAATAATCCCAGTTGACCATTCAATAAGTGGGTCATGGACCTTCAACCATGGATAACAAAGAACTAAAGGATTAATTGGAGTACAAATCACATGAAACTGAATGAACTCAGAATGGTTACCTGGCATGACTAGTTGCAGAGGAGCAGTCCGGTGAGTGACAACTGCCAGCAGCTGGCCATCCAGAGCATGGATGGGTTCTCCCAGAGGCTCAAGGGGCACTTGGAGTTGAGAAGGCAGTTCTTTGTCAGTGAAGTTTTCATCAGCGCCTAAGTCGATGAACATGCCAAGATCCATGGGTCCTGACGGTGCATGGAGAGCAGCAGGAGGAATGGGTCGAACGGTGGAGGACTTTATGGTGGTATGGCCCATCATGCATCCTCCATGCAGTGATGAGCCTGGCCTTTTAGCAGACATCCCGCTATGAAGTGGCCAGAGGACCCATAGTGGATACACAGGAACATCTTGACTTGTCATTGGTGCTCCTCAGGTGAGAGACGTGATCGGCCAATCTGCATCAGCTCCTTGGGCGGAACTGGAGCTAACAAAGGAGGTCTTGCCAGGGTGATGGGTGGAGCGGGAGATGGTCCCGGAACAGGTGAGCCTCACCAGTGATCAGGAGTGGAGGTGCTCGAACTTGTGGTCATGTAGTCGTTGGTCTATCTTTGTGGTTAGGGCCATTAGGTCATCAAAATTGGAGGCCAGGCCCAGCGTAATGAGGTGGTCTTTTATCTGGTCAGAGAGTCCCTCCACAAAGGCATCACTGAGAGTGGAGGAGCTCCACCCACTGTCGGCGGCCAAGATCCAGAATTTGATAGCATAATTGAATACTCGTCCGGATCCTTGACACAGTAACAGCAGATCAGGTGCTCAGTCAGGTGCTTCACTCTCCGTTCTTCATTGCCTGTGAGAAGGCATGTGTAGAGTGGCAGATGGCAGGCCGTTGGTCTCACTCCTCCACGCCCACTCCTTGGCTTGGCCCATCAGGTGTGTTATTATAAAGGCCACTTGGGAGGCATCCATAGGATACAAACCGGGCTGGAGGCTGAAATTTATATGACAAAGGGGCAAAAATGATAGACAGGTCTCTGGATTGCCATCATACCGTTCGATGGGTGTCAGGTGAGATTCAGCATGAGGCGCTGCAATAGAGCCGCTGTTGATTGCTGCTCCCTGGGTTGTCAATGCTGCCGAAAACTGAGGAGCTGCACACGCTCCTCCTGGAGTCAACTGCTGGCCAGTCAGCAGTTCTAAACATCTGATAATGCTCTCTTGATTTGTCTGAAGCGACCGAAGCATGCCAAGGAGACTAGTTAATTGTTCCTCCTATGCATTAATTTGCGGGGCCTGTGCATTCAAGATGCCACCAAATGCTGAGTTCCCCACGGGGTCCTTCATGGCCAGATTGTACTGTAATGACTCTTACAGAGGACCCCAATGTAGAGAACCACAATGTAGGAATATAATAGCTGGCTTTACTGAACCAGTCACCTCAAGTAGCATCACAGTGCTAGCAAACAGTTCAACAGACTTCGGCAAACAGTTCTCTTGGTTGCTTACTCGGGCAGAAGTCAGGAACATGGGAGATCAGTCCTACCAGTGACAGTGTCCTGCGAGGGAGCAGCAGAAGAGTTGTCCAAAAACACATGCAGAGGTTCAGAACACAGTGAGCAATCATAACAGGCAACCAGGGACAGGAACGACAGGCAAAAATCAGCAATCACGATAAGGCAGTGTGGGTCAAAAACACAGAGGCAAACATGAGGAAATAATGCAAGAGAGCAGGCATAATGTTAGAAAATCTGGTGAGGAGGTAACGCTCTGACATCAGTTATAGGCCAGGAAACAATTAAATGTGGAAATACAGAGACACATGAACCTGAAAAACCAGAAACAGGAAGTTAAGATACATGGAGTGAACATGGTAGAGATGTCAAAGTAAAAGTGTGTGAAAGAGTCTAACACAGGAGAGAATATCACTGGAGTCCATGGTGAGAAACTAACACGCAGGAAACTCACAAGAGAGCAGTGAATGAACCAGAATAATCATAATACCTGGAGAATATCCAGAATTGGACACCAGAAACATGACCCATGACAGGGTGTTCAGCTTAGGCTTGCACCCTTGCCCTTTACGCACTGAAATTCCTCAGAATTCCTTGAATCGTTTAATAATATTATGTACTGTAGAGGGAGAAATATGCAAATCCCTTCAAATCTTTCTTTGAGGAACATGGAAATTTCTTTGTTCTCAAACATTTGTTTGAGGACAACAGTTTTCTCATGAATTTGTTGACAACCTGGAGATCCTCTGCCCATCTTTGATCCTCAAAGACACAGCTTTTTGTACCAAATCATGATAACAATCACCTGTTGACATCACCTGTTTGAAATAACATCATTATTTATTTATTTTTACCTCATCATTACTAGCCATAAATTGCCCCTATCCCAACTCTTTTTTTGAATGTGTTGCAGGCCTTGAATGCAGGAATGGATGTATATGAACAAATTAAATGAAGTTGACTACACAAAACATGAAATATCTTGGTTTCATATCGACTGCAATGAAATAGCAGTCAAAGTAAATATAAGAATCACTGTAATTTTTTGTTGTTTTTTTGCATTTTTTATACTGTCCCAACTTTTTCATATTTGGGTTTGTATAGAAGAAGGGCCTTTATTGTCATTGTACATACATACAACGAGATTTGTCCTCTGCATTTAACCCATCCTAATATGCTGTAGATGTATGTATATGCCAAATGCTGATTTGTACGTGACATCATGATGACGTCGCTATATGCTGTCATGTGACAGTGTACGATCCAGTAACTTTGAAACTTGAAGAGCTAGAAAGATGATCTAGAGTGCATAGAAATCAGAAAATAGAATGTCATATTCTAATGTACAGCGGGGAAAATAAGTATTGAACGCGTCAACATTTTTCTCAGTAAATATATTTGTGATGGGGCTGTTGACATGAAATTATCACCAGATGTTGGTAACAACCCAAGTAATCCACACATACAAAGAAATCAAAACATATATGTCCATAAATTAAGTTATGTGTAATAAAGTGGAATGGCATAAGGAAAAAGTATTGAACACGCTTACTGAAATTTATTTAATACTTAGTAGAAAAGCCTTTTTTTGGTAATGACAGCTTCAAGATGCCTCCTGTATGGAGAAACTAGTCGCATGCATTGCTCAGGTGTG
>OMMV01188923.1:12524-28932 GCA_900302635.1 Chatrabus melanurus | reverse complement strand
ATGAGTGCGGAAAGCCACAAAGACATCCATGACAACTCTGAAGAAGTTATAGGTGTCTGTGTCTGTGATTGTAGAAACTCTTGCACAATGTAACTTTTAACTGTTGCATCACCAGTTATACAGCTTCATGGTGGAGTGGCACAGAGAAGGATTTCCTTAAAAAGATGATGTGAAATTTCAGCTACAGTTTGCCAAAAGGCACATGGGAGATGCTAGCCTAGATTTGATCTGTTTTGTTGTATGAAAATCCTTCTCTGCTCCACTGTGAAGCTGTGAGCGGTGATGCAACAGACAAAAGTTGCACTATGCACAATTTCTCCAGTCACAGCCACAGAGGCCTATAACTTCTTCAGAGTTGTCCTGGGTGTCTTGGTGGCTTCCCTCACTAGTCTCCTTCTTGAATGGTCAGTCAGGCTTTGAGAACTGCCTGCCCCAGACAGATTTACCATATAGTACCATACTGTTTGTATTTCTTCAAGATTGATGTAACTGAAGTCCAACATAAATTCAGTGACTTTAATAATAATAATAATCCATTTTATTTATAGGCGCCTTTCTGGACATTCAAGGTCACCTTACAACAAGACAATAAAACACAATCAATCAATCATAAAAGCCAATAGTAAAAATACATAATATAACAGTGTACATAAAAAAAATGTATATAATAGTGTACAAAATGTAAAAGTGACGTCATTCCAGTCCCATGAACAGACAACTGATTAAAGGGAGTAGGCTTGTCGGAAAAAATGAGTTTTAAGATGGACTTTGAAATGTTCATGTATCCATCCCCTGACTGGTCTCAAGAAAACTGGCTGTAAAAGTGATGTTTTTTGTTTAAAAAAAAAAAATCCTTATTTATTTTGTCCAATTACTTATGGGCTCTGAAAATGGAGGGACTGTGTCTAAAAATGGCTGTAATTTCTAAATGTTTAAAGCAATATTTTTGTTAAACCCCTTGCATTAAAGCTGAAAATCTATACTACAAGCACATCTTGATCGTTTCATTTCAACTTTATTGTGGCGGTGTACAGAGGCAACATTATAAAAAATTGTCACTGTCCAAATATATAGATCGAACTGTATTTTTGTTGAGTATATTTAGCCAAATCCCAGTGTGATAGCACGGTTAGGTCAGCAACACAGCTGCTTGTTTTTATTTCCAAATACACTGTCAGAACACAAAAGACATGCTTCAGGGAGTTTCTTTTAATTTATGTCCCAAAGTGATCAACCTAACCCAATTAACTGACATGTTTTATTTACCAGCAGGGAATGTTCTGTGCACCAGGGTGCGTTCTTGTCTTTTTTTTCAAATCATTAGAAACTTGTCATGATAATTTTGCCTGTTCAAAAAAAAATAATTCATTTTCATAGTCATTTAGCCTTTCTTGGTTCGACTGGAATGGCTGTGAGATTTTATTAGTATAAAGTTCACAATCCATTTAATCACATTTACATAAGTATTAATTAGCGATGTGTAATATTATTTTATGTGGAAACGGAGGACAAATATTTGTGTTTGAACCACATGAAAGCGGTTTTTGCTGCTGTAATACCAATAAAAAAGTGAACATTTGGATTGTGGTTGCTCAATTTTTTCATAATCTTTTTTTTGAAGAAATAGAGAAAATCTTCAAATTTGTTTACTGTAAAGGGAACATTTGCTACAATATTGTTTGTGGGAGATATATAGGAATCATCCTGTCCAACTGTCCATGAGTCTTGTAGGTGCAACTGCTAAACCGGTTTGTGTATTTCATTGAAACTTCACATAATAGTAGCACACCATATGAAGATGTGCATGAAGGAAAATTCCGGTCCAATGTCTTCAGGAAGAGATAATTGGACTTAGTTCAGGACCACTGAACTTCCTATTTTGGGCCATGTTGGCATCTTTCAAACACGCACAATGACCGTAACATAAAATAAAGACAGGTCTATCAAGTCCCTTGTGAAGCCTTGTTGCTAAGAGCAGGATCCTGGTGGCCACTAAGTCCAATTTTGCTGGTTTTATACATCATATTTGGTAAATGGTAAATGGACTGCATTTATATCGTGCTTTCGATATCAAAATTTTGATAACCCTCTTTGTACCATTAGTGCATTTTTCAGGCATCACCATGGGTCACATGGGTCTTCAATACACAGATTGACTACCTTAATTCAGGTATTTCATCACAAAATAGATGTATTACCTGATATAAATGTAAGCAACTTCTATGGCAGCCCGGGGGGGGTGGTTGTTATCATTTTGTGAGCTTGCTCACAAATCTCTAGTTGGCCAACAAATGCACTGTATATAAAAAAAAAAGACTTCTATTATTACATACCAGTAGTTGCTGTAGCCACCATCACTCTCCAGTGCAATTCCTTATTTGTCTCAGAACTTATCTTACCTGGCCCCTGTTTACTTAGTATGCAACATGTTCAGAGCAGGAGTTGGGAGGGTGACCTTAGCTCTACACAAAGTACGTTATTCGTCAGGTTCTTTTCTTCCATTTCTTCTCTCAGAGGGAGTTGATATGTTGAGAGGATTGCTGACGCCTATCTGATATAACAGCCGGTAACAGCCCGAATGCCACCAAACAGCTGTATACTATATTTGATAATGAACTGAACATTTAATGGACTTTTATTTAATTCAAGAAATAATACATTACGCAAATGTTAAAATGTAGCAACAGAAGTCTTTATCGTTGTTTCTCTGCCATTCAGACTACTGTGTGGGTCCTGAGAATTTGCAGGATTACTACTAAGTTGCTGAACGTCATAGCCGGACGACACACAGGCCCCAGTTACCACCATTATCAATGGACAAGCTATTGAAACTGTTACGTACAGATCTTGGAATATTACTTGCAAATTAACTGACCATATGTTGAAAAAGGGACAACAAAGGCTATACTTGTGTAGGAGATCAGTTTCAGCGTTGATCATAAACCTTATTTTATGTCTTACTGAAAGTATCTTAACGTTTGATTTGGAAATATCAGAATAACAGAAAAATGTACAAAGTAGTAGAAGGAAACAATGTACC
The DNA here is from genome assembly GCA_900302635.1 of Chatrabus melanurus. NCBI lineage: Eukaryota > Metazoa > Chordata > Actinopteri > Batrachoidiformes > Batrachoididae > Chatrabus > Chatrabus melanurus. Next base: position 25,892 of record OMMV01188923.1, on the reverse strand, counting down.
ATGACTATAGAGATATTGTATCGGTCAGGGGTGCCAGAGAATCTTAAGTGAGCACTTCACCCCTATGGACAGACTTTATAATACTCCCTGCTGGCAGAATGGTTCATGGCCTTAGCAGGAATGACACAGAGAAGCAAACATTCATTCCAGTTGGATCTCTTTTCAACAATATTAAGTAAACTCAATTTAATTAACCACATTATATGCTTTCCTTTTTATGTATTTATTATATGGCTCTGTTGTATGCAGTAGTGGGCACAACTAACTTGTGATGAACAAATGATGTAAACAAATGATGTAATGAACAAATGAAATAAAACGGTAGCTTCTATTCAACACAGTATATTCACAGTACAGAAAGTATTAAAAGGATAATAAATATTAAATAAAAATACACATGGAAAATAATTTTAATAATCCAATTAATACATTTGCTCTGGCTTGACCTCCTGCTCCTCCGTCTCCTCGAGGTGATGCTTGTTGGATTCACGCAATGTGTCGGTTTCGCTTATTGAATTAGTGAATAAGCACCAACAGGAACAAACGTATGATTTTAGGGTTTACAAAGGTTTTGGCAGTTAAACTTTACTTAAAAAATGTGGGCTGACTTAAAGTTAGCAGAATTAAACTTAGTAGAAGCTAAATGGTCCATTAATGGCTTTCAAAGTTAGCTGAAAAGCTAACCCGCTAAACAAAAGGGGGACGGGTCATTATTCCGAAGGTCCATTGGTCCGAAGGTCCACTGGTCTAAAAATTAGGGTTAGGGTTGGGGGGAGGAGGTGGACTGGATTGTTATAACTAAGTTGGGGGTTTAAGGAGTAATTGAATTCTCTGGGAGAGCGGTTCGAACAAAAATGTAATATGATGGGAGTGTGGGTGCCAAAATGTGAGTTGCCATGTAAGTGACAGTCACACTTCTGAGTATCTGGGTTTGTGACTGCTTTGGATCAAAACTAAGATCCAGATTTTCAGTGCTATCCTGGACTCAACCATCAGAAGTGGAGAAAGTGTTAATATTGTCGAAATATTCACTTATTTCAGCTGTGACATTTGTGTCTCTGGGAGCCTGGCCCATGAAGGCAGCGTGGTGGCCTAGCAGTTGGTGCGACTGCTTTCAATGCAGAAGGTTCCCGGTTCGGGCCACCCCTGCCCATTCTCCATGTAATGTGGAGTTGCGTCAGGAAGGTCATCCGGCGTAAAACTTGTGCCAAAGCTACATGCAGATCCATGTGGGATCTGCTGTGGCGACCCCAAGTAGAAAATTAGGAGAAGCCGAAAGAACTTTACTTTTCGGATTAGGACAATGAGGGGTCACTAAAGGATTACACAGTGGGTCAAAATTTTAAAATCCTCCAATCATATTGAAAAGTTTACCATATTATTTGTCTGACCATAGGGATTCCAAAAAGGTATAGTTTGGACTATTTATGACTGAATGTTATGGAGTTATGGGATAAGAACAGCAAAAATGGTGACAAAGGTCAATTTCAGTTTGTTCAGGGGTCAAAAGTTAAAAGTTGCTCCAATTTTGTTAAAAAGTGATGCAAATTTTTGGTTGAGGTAATAGGATTAATAAATGGAATAGTTTTGACTGTGTTTAATGCTTGGTCTCTAATGTAAAGGTTAAACAAGGTCAACGTCTATTGGATACTGTGATATATAACATATGTAACAGTAACATGATAACTAAGCATAACAGATGGTGCAAACTATTCCTTTTTAAACCCATATTTGCTCAACCAGTAATTTGCTTGACTTTTTACCAACACTGGAGCAACTTTTAACTTTGACCCCTGCACAAACTGAAATTGACCTTTGTCACCATTTTTGCTGTTCTTGCCCCATAATTCCATAACATTCAGTCATAGATATTTTAAACTATACCTTTTTAGAATGTTTATGATCAGACAAATAATATGGTATACTTTTCAATATGATTGGAGGATTTTTAAATTTTGACTCCTGTGTAATCCTTCATTGACCAATCATGGTCCTCACAGGTCAAGTCCAACTTGGCTCCATATCTGAAAATAAACCTTATTGTATGTACTAACTGTGGTAGAAATGTCATGCTTTTATCATAAAATGCACAATTGCTATGGTTATTTGCACCACTATGAGGGAATGCCAATTACAACACTTTGGCCTTGTAGTGCGTTTTCCTGAATGCCGGGGACCCCGGCAACTGGAAAAGGCAAAGTAGCAGCCCATGTATCACCTGCATCAGATAGACAGCTACTTTTAAAAGGTGTTGGATGGACCACTGGTCTGCCTTGTTGGTTGCCAGTCAGGTCCCTGGGCAGTTCTGTAGGGTGGCAGATGTGGTGATGCGTTGCACCAGTGCATGCTCCCAGACCTGATCTGCCCTGATGGCTCACATTTTCATACCTATAGATTTATTACTGTTGCTAGTGCAGATATGCTGCTGATGAGTTCTGAGTGGCATCAGGTGAGACAGCCAACGATCTTCAGCTGGCTGTTACTACCTCCTGATGTATTCTCCCAGTTTGCGATACTGCAGGGCGTCATTGTGCATCCGGCCTGGTGGAACAGCTGTTGATATTCTGTTTCCATGGTTATTGTGACAGAACAGTAAAGTGTGAACAGTCAGTTCAATGGACTGCTGAAAACACCATTTGTCTGTTAACACTTTTTCTGTCAAGGCACCTGATCCAGTTCTGTGAGTTGATTATTACATACTGCGGCACTGTACATTACATTACATTATATTCATTTAGCTGATGCTTTTACCCAAAGTGACTTACAAGTGAGGAATCGCAATCAAGCTGCAGTTCGAAGGGGTACTTCAGCATAACAGTAAATACTATATTTACAATTTAAAGGAGACTTCGACATAATGATGAATACCATCTTTACATACACATACAAACCGCCCAGTAATAGTGCAAAAATGTAAGTCGATACCAGGCAGGGAAATTTGAGAAGGCAATGAAAGGTAGAGAGAGAAAAGAAGTGCATGGTAAGTGCAAGTTAGGCATGTTAGGGTTGTTAGAGATGTTAGGAGAGGAGGTACTCTCGGAAGAAGTGAGGTTTCAAGAGTTTATTGAAAGCAGAGGACGCCCCTGCTCTCATAGCATTTGGGTGCTCGTTCGTGTGTGTTGTAGGAATGACATTGGTCTGTTTTAACCTTCACCGCTCTATAATCAGTTTATCACAAATAGAAACGTGCTGAGAGGAGATAAGAATTACCTACGCGTATGTTCTGATAGGACTATTTGTGTATCCTGCAGGGGTGACATTGGCGCTACCTAATGTCCCTTTTTCCGTAAGTTATGGCGTCTAAACGCAAGTTTAAACAGGTGTCCACGTCCAAAAGTGTTTGTGCGCATGCTCACGGAAAAAAGCGGAGTTGCAGGTATAAAAAGGCTTTTCCAGAAAATTTGTCCCGTTTCAGGTCACTGTAAATGTGACGAGGAGAGGCAGGGGTCTGTATTTGAGACTGGCTCGAGCTGACAGCCAAGATTCCGGGGGAGAAAAAGGATCGCGTGGTCTGGACTTCCATTGATTTAGGAGAGCAGTCCCCTGTCACAAGAGCAACCATGACCAAAAAGGTAAAAGAGAAAAAGATGGCTAAATCATTATTATTAATGGAAGCAACAATGCTGTTTTATAAAGGTTTTGTTTTATCGTTGCAGAGGTTGTGAAATGGATTTCTGTTTGTATTTTGTTCACTCAAGACTATTTTAATCGTGAGGTTTTGAATGTCTAAAATTACATTACGAAATAATTTTATAATAATTTTTCTGAACCTTTAGCCTTTTATAATATAAACACAAGATATCCTCTGACTCATCCTTTTTTTATTATCTCTTTTTTACCCACGGTGCAGCCACTGGGCTACACGTCACTATGTGTGCGGGGAGTCACTCAATCAGTTACTCAGTCAGTCAGGCGACATTTCACTTGTGAGCTTCAGTTGTACTGACCCGATTCTTACCAAACTTGGTATATGCATTACGCATAGGGACCCCAAGAAGCCTATTGATTTTGGGATCAAAAGGTCAAAGGTCAAGGTCACTGGAGCATACTTTGTAAAGGTTTTGTGAGTGCAATAACTTCTTCCCTAATTGCCTGATTGTCACCAAACTTGGCATGTGTGTGAGGCATGGAAACCCCAAGAAGCCTATTGATTTGGGGGTCAAAAGGTCAAAGGCCAAATTCACTGACCTCTACTTTGTAAAAGCCTTCTGTAGAAAAGCGTCACTTGTCAATGGTTAGCTTATCATTTGCCCAGGATGCCATGGGTTAATGCAGACTATGTGCTTGTTTCAATAAGACTGGATGGAATTGTACTTTTTTAAAAGTTATTTACACCTTATTTCTTTTTGTTTGTTTGTTTGTTTTGTCTTTAACACTGTTACTGTATGAGCTCAGTTTCTCTTAAAGGGGCCCATTCTGTTTCTAGGTATATGAACTATATATGCAATACAGTGTTTTCTCCTGGAAATATAATGATATTTGCTAGGATTTAATTCTGAAACTATTTAATTAGTCCTGCCACCAGTATATATCAACTTCCATGGGGCCCGATCAATGTATGTAACATAAACATAGTGCACCCGCCATCTGGTGGCAGTACTGCAGTAATACACATACAGTGTATTGGATCAAAATACACTGAATATTCTCTGAGACAAAGAGAAAAAAAATCAGTTTTGTCAAATTTAAATATTTATTTGTGATTCATGCCATGCAATTCAATTTGATAAGCAATAAAAATTATTTTTATTATAGTTATATTTCATGTTGCTCTAAAAGAAATAACTGAAAACTTGTCAGATGTATTTCTAATGGTTTGGCAATGGACCCCAATGCAGAAAACTACAATGATGGAAGGTAAAAGCAGGTTTATTTTTCCACACAAAAAGGCACAGTTCAGCAGCTGGTAACAGGCTTGGTAGTTAACAGGCAATAGGTCAGGCACACAGGTGATCAGTCCAAACAGGTAACAGTCTTTCTAAAGGAGGCAGCAGATGATTATCCAAAACCAGGCAAAAGGTCAGTAACAGAGTTCCCATACCAAGCGATCAATCCAAAGCGATAGGCAAAAATCATGAATACAGGGTGGAAGCAAAGGTCTGTAACTGGAAGTAAGCACTGGGATAATAATGCAGGAGAGCAGGATGAACTTATACAATCTGGCGATGACGGAATGCTCTAACAGCGGTTAAATAGGCAATCACACCATCAAACACGGTTTCACGGAAACACGAAGATAACACGAAGAATAACAATAACACACAGAGATTAACAGCAGAGACAGAATAATGTGGAGATCAAACCAAAATGTGAGGCATAACAGTATTAGTTTATGATTGGTTAAAATTACAATACATCAAATTTATGGTCATGGATACACTGGAAGAGCTGTTTCATAGGCAATGTCATTTTTTGTGTGGTTCAATGAATTCCATAAGCATTTGATACTATTAATAAAAAAAAAAAATCCTGTTCACTGGTGTGACCATTATCATTTGTACCTGCTCAGTTAAGCCTTCAAATATTATATAGATAATGAGACCACAACATCGTTATTTATTAGCCTGTTGAAAACCACAATGAATAAATAAAACACATCTTCTTTCAGCTGCTCCCGTTAGGGGTCGTCACTCTCTTCTTCACCTCTCTACCACGCTCTCCAATACTTTGGATAGTTGACCCCTAAATATTTAAACTCATCTCCCTTCACCACCTCGACTCCTTGCAACCTCACCATTCCACCGCGCTCCCCCTCATTCACACACATGTACTCAGTCTTTCTCCAACTGACTTTCATTCCCCTTCTCTCCAGAGCGTATCTCCACCTCTCTAGGTTAGTCTCAACATGCTCTCTACTCTAACTACAGATCACTATGTCATCTGCAAACATCATAGTCCATGGAGGCTCCTGTCTGATCTCGTCCGTCAATCTGTCCATCACCATTGCAAACAAGAAAGTGCTCAGAGCCTATTCTTGATATAATCCCACCTCCACCTTGAAAGCATATGTTATTCCTACTGCGCATCTCACTGGTGTCACACTTTCCTTGTACATATCCTGCACCACCCTCACATACTTCTCTGCCACTCCAGACTTCCTCATACAATACCACAACTCTTCTCTTGGCACCCTGTCATAAGCTTTCTCTAAATCCACAAAGACACAATGCAAGTCCTTCTGTACGTCTCCATCAGCACTCTCAGAGCAAACATAGCAGCTGTAGTGCTCTTTTTGGACATGAAACCGTATTGCTGCTCACAGATCTACACCTCTTTTCTAAGCCTAGCTTCCACTACTTTTTCCCTTAACTTCATGCTGTGGCTGATCAACTTTATGCCTTAAAAATCAGAACCTGTAAACTTCTGCACTCCTCAGGCATCCTCCAACTTTCCAAGATTGTATTAAACAATCTGGTTCAAAACTCCACTGGCATCTCTCCTAAACATTTCCATGCCTCCACTGGTATGTCATCTGATTTGTATTAAAATAGTCCTGAGATTTCTTTTGTCCAATTACTTATGAGCTATGAAAATTGAGGAACTATGGATACAGATGGCTGTAATTCTTAAATGGTTAATGTGATATTTTTGTTGAACCCCTTGTATTAAAGCTAACAGTCTATACTACAAGCACATATTGTTTGTTTCGTTTCAACTGTGGTGGTGCACAGAGGCAAAATTACAAAAATTGTGTCACTGTCCAACTACTTATGGACCTGACTGTAACGCAGATGTTTTGATGAGAGCTTTTCAGTTTTTTTTCTCAGTGCATGAACTGTACCCTGTGGATTACTGAGTTTTTTGAATGTGGATCAGTATTGAGAGCACCAGAGTTTGTCAGCGTTTATGAACTACTAATTGTTGTTGAACCCAGCTTCTGGAATTTTTCATTTGGAACTGTTCCCTGCTAACCAAATGCTTTTGGATTAACTGTTATTTCTGATCTTTTGGATTCTGGACTATGGAATGGATCTCTTGTTGTGACCTCACGCCTGTGCCAAGATTTATCTCTGTCTGTTTTTTCGAGAGACCTTCGCTGAGTGGAGGGGGTTTGGTGATTTGACCCTGGACTGAATAATTCCCATCCGGAGATAACCTTGTGGGCATAACTCATTGTACATCAAGTTGCTGTGCTGAGACTCAAGTCTGTGCTGCTGGTTGTCAGTTGCTGTTGACTGTTTCATAAATAAATAGCCTTTCCCTTTAGCAGAGTGTGCTCATCTTTCTGCGAGGGCGTCACGGTCTGAAATGTATTAATTTAGAATGAATATTTTATTGAAATATGGTCCATGTTTTGTTATTAAAGTCGAGTAAATTTGTACATGTGAGCCACCATTAACATATGGTTTGATATGTGTTTGATCAAACAAAGCCTTTTATATTAACATTATTTGAGTAGTTTAAACAGTATTATAGCTTTACAAGGACTATGTTTTTAATTAAAAGCATTCATTTTGAAGGTTGTCTGATCCTACAAATACAATTTGACATAATTTGTGGGCTTCTTGTGCCATATTGCAGTATAATGATGACTATCTAATATTCTTGTCCACGATAATGAATTTAGAGCTCCAGCATGATAACAGTACATATTGTAGGAGGACATCTAAGCTAAAAAAAAAAGAAGAAGAAAAATGATATCGAGATCAGTCTCATTTTGAGGGATTAAATGTGGTGGTGATTTTTCAGTAGTTATACATCCCTAGTTATAGAAAATGTGTCAGCATTGCATCCATGGTAGTTTTCTTGAATTATAGCATTGTCATTATCAATATGTATGGCAGATGAATAGATTTTATTCTCAATTATATGATTAGGTTTAGAGTTTTGAAGATATTTTTAGTAATTTTGCCTATGTTTTGCATATTTTTGCAACTTAGGGTTAGGGGTAAAGAATCAGTCATACAAACTACCATACTAACCCTAGCTCCTTCATTTGGGTATCATTGTAAAGAGAAAAGATTGGGAAACATTTCCATATGTATTGTGGCTATTGAGCTTCAACTGCTGTGGCACCACAATTAAGAATGGGGGATTGGCTAAAAAATGCACTTGTCCATCTTGTAACAGTATTGTCAAATAATTTCATTACACCACCTGACTACAGACCTGGTAGCCACCAAGGCCACCGCTGCTTGTGTATGAATTAATAAGACATAAAGAGTTCTTTCCTTGCATTTATACATTTAGTCACTTTTTTTTCAAATTTAAACTTGCATTTAGGAAGCTTACAACATGTTTGACATGGACGATGACATGGACAAGAAGAAGAAAAAGAAGATGAAGAAGAAAGAGAAACTGGAGGGCATGAAGAAAGAAATGGACATCGTAAGTATTCTATGCTGTAATCCTTCGTACGACTTGTGAGTAAACGGCACCATGCATGTGTCAACTGAATTGTTTGATCCTGATTAACTTGAATCGCTCAGTTTCCTTTTTTGAATGCATAAAGTCCTCTGTGTCCTTCCACAGGACGACCATGAGATTACAATTGACGAGTTGGAAATGAGATACAACACTAATGTTACCAAGGTAACAGCATTTTAGAGTTTCTTGCTTTTGGCTTCATTATTTCTTTTTTCTCTCTTCTCACATATCAAAAGGCCAAAGGGACGCCCACACCTCACCTGGCTATTTTAGAGATCTAGGGATGGACCAGTTGTCTACCTGGGTGGTTGCCATCCAGGACCCAAGGCGGTTCCGTGGTGTCGTGGATGCGGCGAAGCAGAGCACCAGCACGTGCTCCCCAATTTGACTTGACATATCAATCTCCTTATTTCATCTTCTGACATTTTTGGTCTATGCCTGCCTTATTTTTCTTTTCTTCCCTCCATCCACAGGGTATGACGACCACTTTTGCTCATCAGGTTTTAGAGAGAGACGGCCCCAATGAGCTGAAACCTCCAAAAGGAACTCCAGAGTACGTAAAGTTTGCCAGGCAGCTGGCAGGAGGGCTGCAGTGTCTGATGTGGGTCGCTGCCGTCATCTGCTTCATCGCCTTTGGAATTGAACTTGCGGGAGGGAACCTCACCAGTTTTGACAACGTGAGTTATGTTCCAGCAAGGCTCTGTTTCATTTGCTTTATTTATTCATTAAAGGAATAAGGTGAAAATACGTACAGTGTTTTTTTAAGAAACACTCTAAAAAAAGGGAATGCTACATTTAGTTAATCTAGTTTTATCAACCGGTCACAAAAAATTGGTTGTTTAAATGGGAAACATAGAATTAATTAAATGCACTGGTGGGCACAGTTCAGCTAATCAGCGGGAGTAGGCACTTTTTAAAAACTGAGTGACTGTGCAAGGAGGAGACTAGTGAGGGAAGCCACCAAGATACCTGTTACAACCCTGAAGGCATTACAAGCTTCAATGACTGTGATTGCATTCATAGAACAACTTTTGTCTGTTGCTTCACCAGTCACAGCATCAAGGCAGAGTGGAACAGAGGACGACATAAAAAAAAAAACTCTGCTGCAGTTTGCAAGAAGGCACATGGGAGACTTTAGCACAGATTTCACTTGTCTTCTTTTTGAAGACAAGTGAAAGACAAGTGACTCCTTCTCTATTCCACCATACCCTGCAGCTGTAACTGGTGACGCATCAGGCAAAAGTAGCTCTGTGCGCAGTCTCTTCATTCACAGCTACTGAAGCTTTCAACTCCTTCAGTGTTGTCATGGGTGTCTTGGTGGCTTCCCTCACTAGTGTCCTTCATACCCAGTCACCCTGTTTTTGAGGAATGCCTGCTATAGTCAGATTTACCATACAGGACCATAATGTTTCTATTTATTAATGACTGATATAAACAAACTCCAAGACATATTCAGTGACTTGGAAATGTTCAGGCGTCCACCCCATTGTTGAAAGAAAACTGGCTGGAAAAGGGATGATTTAGAATGTTATTTTAAAGGGGTTTATATTTATGCACACCATAATTTTGAGTTTCACAGTTGGAGACATCTGTTTTCATGTTGAGATTAAAGATGATGATTTTTTAAAATTGATGTATAAAATAGTCTGAATGTTTTGGATTTTGATTTGAATAAAAACATCTAAAATCGAAATACTTTTACAAGGCACAGCAATTGCTAAAGAAAGTATTTGGTGTCTTCTCTCACTCCAGTTGTACCTGGCTATCACCCTAATTGCTGTTGTCGTGGTAACTGGCTGCTTTGGTTATTATCAAGAGTTCAAGAGTACAAACATCATTGCCAGCTTCAAGAATCTGGTGCCGCAAGTACGACAGACATGATAAAATTTCAAGTTCATAGTTTCTTTCTGTGCTTCACAGACCACTAATCTGTCATTCCTTCAGTTCTTTTCATTATTCATATATCCTTATTTATGTATTCATCTTCGTTCATTTCAATCTCACCTGACTGCACTAGCAAGCTATGGTGATCCGTGATGGCCAGAAAAACCAGATCAATGCCAACCAGCTGGTGGTGGGAGATTTGGTGGAGATCAAAGGTGGAGACAGAGTCCCTGCTGACATTCGTATCATAACCTCTCAGGGCTGCAAGGTCAGTCTACGTACTTTATTCAAATATGTCATCCTTGAAGCAAGCAGTTAATGAGGCGTTGTGTTTTGTTGTTGAAGTGATTTTCACAAATCTTTGTGAAAAGCTTTGATCTATGGACTACACACTGAGGTTTGAGGCTGATCTGTTGCAGGATGATCTGTTGGCAGAGGTACAGTATATGTACTTGTGTCCTTTATGGCTTAGTATACTTATTGTTCCAGGTGGACAACTCATCTTTGACAGGAGAATCTGAGCCACAGACCAGGAGTCCTGAATATACTCATGAGAGTCCACTGGAGACCAGGAACATTGCCTTCTTCTCCACCACCTGTCTGGAAGGTACAGCACAAAACCAGTGGCGGCACCACAGATTGTTTCTTGGTGGGCCGAGTTGCACCTTAAACAAACAAACAAAAACAAAAAAATTAGGGGCCCAATCTTACACACAGTGTCATTACTGCTGTACAACTGACGCATTTGTCTGTTACCCCTCAAACACGCCGGCTTGCAGATCTATGACATCATATAAGCGATATGTTTTTGTTCCGTCCTCTATGTGCCTGAGCGTGTATCAGAAGCAAAGCATATTTTGTTTCTGTGCTTTCTTTCGTTTTTGCTTTAAAATTGTAAGTACTCTGCGTAATTAAATGCTTTTCTTTTTTGTCTGTTTTAATCATTTTTGCTATTGTTTTTTCCTACTTTGTTGTGCTGAAGCCTATAAACAAAGGCTGCAGTTAGGTTCAGATTGAACAATATGGATCAAAGACTGGTCGCTGTATTTTGGTTGTTAAAAATACATTCATCCTCATCATTTTTTTGTATCTGTATTTACACATACAGTGTCTGTTAGCAGGAGGAACACGTGAGCATTTCTCCACCAATTTAAAAGGCTGCACAGGAGAAGTGACTAGACTCGGCGCGTAATTGAAGCAAATCAGAGCATTGTTGCGCTTCTGAAACACGGCGCTATGCTCCTGGAGAGCTAGCAAGTGTAGGAAGGTGAACTACAGATTGAATCCCTACTAGCTTGGCTAGTGGCGGTTCCCTTTTGGTGTTGGTCTCATGAGTAAGACATCTGGTTTTCAAATCCCACCAGAAGCCACAAAGATACAGTATATCACTCGGTTACAATTGCAGTTGTTGACAAGATTTGGCAGTTGACTAAACAGTCACAGGCAAAGGTTCTTAATGCTTAAATGCACCTGTGACCTCGGGACCTATATGGGAACTTTATGCTGGTGCTGCTATTGTAATTAGCTCTACGCTAGTGCCACCTGTGTACAAACCGCCTCCACAGGTAAAACGACAGCCCTTTGGATACCATTTATGACAAACATTTTGAAGACATGGGGATGCTCTGGAACACCATGAATCACTGAGGGAGGCATGTTTATGATGGACACCTGTGATCGTGACGTAGATTTTAGCTTTAAATTCTCTTTTCATCTCCAGGTGTAGCCACCGGTGTGATCATTAACACAGGTGATTGCACCATCATCGGTCGGATTGCCACCTTGGCAAGTGGCGTTGGAAACGAGAAGACTCCCATAGCCATTGAAATTGAACATTTTGTGGACATCATTGCTGGTTTAGCAATCTTTTTTGGGTTTACCTTCTTCGTGGTTGCCATGTTTATCGGCTATGCCTTCTTGGAAGCTATGATCTTCTTCATGGCCATCGTAGTGGCATACGTGCCAGAAGGGCTGCTGGCTACAGTTACAGTGAGTTTCTGCAACAAAGCTGAATTTGTCAAGTCAAAATTTTCATATTTGTTTCAATCATATCTTGTGTTGAAGTAAATTAGTCCAGTGGCCAAATGAGATTTTAGGGGCAAAGCGTGTTTGGTGGTATGGATGATGTTTTATTGTTGATTCTGGTACTCTGGCATGTCCTGAGCAGGAATCAGCCGGGTGCCACTCTGGCAAAAAAAGGTATATTAGCTCAACCTGTACTTTGCATCACCTTTTACCAAAATTGGAGCAAATTTAACTTTTGACCACTACACAAATTGAAATTGATCTTTATCTGTTTTTACCCCATAACTCCATAACATTCAGTCATATATAGTATAAACTATACCTTTTTGGAATCTTTACAATCAGACAAATACTATGGTATACTTTTCAATATGATTGGAGGATTTTTAAATGTTGACCCCTGTGTAACCCATACAAAAAAAATTTCCCCAAGGGTGCCAGAGTGGCACCCGGCTGATTCCTGCACAAGACATGCCAGAGTACCAGAATCAACAAAAAAACATCATCCATACCACCAAACACACTTCTCTCAATTTTCACGGGACTAAATAGCATGTTTGTTTTTTTTTGGTTCATTTTTGTTTGTTGACAGGTGTGTCTGTCTCTAACTGCGAAACGACTGGCCAGGAAGAACTGTGTCGTCAAGAATTTGGAGGCCGTGGAAACACTCGGTTGGTATGCCAGTATACTAGATATCCAACTGATATTTAACTGTATTTATTTACCATTTAAAGTAAGTTTGTGTTTTCAAGAAGCAGACTTATGGACCATTTGAATTATTTTCATATTTGTTAATTGTTGCTGTTCTGCTTGCATATTACTGAATTTAAAATAAAATAGCACAAACAGCAGTGCACCCATGCTGTCATTTGCACAGCCTGCACAGCACATTCCCTGTGCACAGTTTAGTTTTTCAGATTACAGTGTATATAGTCTGAGAAAACACAAACAAATTGTTTTCTTTTGCATTATGATTATTGTCTACTTTCTGTTTATCCTGAGCAACACTGCAAAGCTGATTTGTGAGCTTCATTATACACTCACTGGCTACTTCATCAGGTACACCCTTTTGCCTTGCTAACTGCCTTAATT
>OMMV01188923.1:0-12504 GCA_900302635.1 Chatrabus melanurus | reverse complement strand
CCCCCCCGCAAACAAAAAATTTGGGGGGGATATATAGGAGTCACCCTGTCCATCCATCCATCTGTGTTCATGAACCTTCTAAGCACAACTGTTCCAAAACCATTTGGTGGATTTCAGTGAAACTTCACACAGTGGTAGTAGCGCACCATGTGAAAATGTGCACAAATTAAAATAATTCCGGTCTGATGTCTTCAAGGAGATACAATTGGACTTATATTGTTTTTTAACACATCATATTTCTCAATTAAATTTACAGAGGTTGACCAGTTTCTTAATTCAGGTGTTTCATCACAAAAGGTTTACTACCACCCATATATAATACATGCAAGCAACTACTCTGGGTGAACGGGGGTATCATTTTGTGAGTTTGATCACAGGTTCCAAGTTCTTGGTGGTTTCGATTCAGGAGATCTTCTTGACCGTGTCTATATGCCTAAATGCACTGAGTTTCTGCCACGTGATTGGCTGATGAGAGATATTTGCTTAAATGAGCAGCTGAACATACGAACCTTTTAAAGTGGACAGTGAGTGTAAGTTTGTCACTGATGCACATATATCAAGATCCACTGGTGTCTCATAACTTTTGTTTGGGTACCTAGAACATTAATAAAGTTACAAAAATACACCATTTGTTCAATAATAAATTTTCTCCTGCATATAAAACACTGTTGTTTTTTATTATACAACATAATGCTACGGATATATTTTAGAATTTTTGGACCCCACAAGGTTTTGACCTGGATAAAAGGGGTCTCTGTAGCAGTGTTCACATTATTGGCTGAAGTGTCATAAATTGGATTATTTGCACAGTGGCGCGAGAGGGTAGTACACTTGCCTCCCAACAAAAAGGTCCCCAGTTTTAGGTCACATGTGTCACATTCTCCTTGTACATCTGGAGTTGAATCAAGACGCAGATCCACGGAGGATCCGCTTCGGGAGACGCAAGCAAAATGGGAGAAGCCAAAAGAAATTAGTTTACAGTGACACAGCTCTGATCTTTTCATGTCGTGTGAACACTCCAAAACTGATTCTTGCTTCATATCAGATTTGGTTCACTTTCATACTCTGATAATGTGACTGCTGTGTGAACACTCACAGCAGTCAGATCTTCTGATGATCACTGCTGAGTAGGTCGAACATGTCAAATCTCATTTTTTCATATTAGATTTGGTTCACTTGTATACGTGATCCTAAATTTGAGTGAGATCTGTTTCCTATCTGTGTCAGCGTGACTGCTGTGAGAATGGTCAGATCAGATCCAGGTCGTTTATGAATATGAGTGAGAACTGTCCAGAAAAGATGATCACATCTGGAAAAAATCTGATTCAGGCCACTTCAGTTGTGAAAACAGTGTGTAACATTAATCCATGTAAATGTGTGTGTTAAGGCTCTACATCAGTGATCTGTTCTGACAAGACGGGTACTCTGACCCAGAACAGGATGACTGTAGCTCACCTCTGGTTTGACAACCATATCCACGCTGCAGACACCACTGAAGATCAGTCAGGTAAACAGACGGATGAAGCACAAACATAATCGCCTCACCTGTGGATTGGATATTTGTGATCATCCTTCATAATCGTATCTCTGTGCTCCATCCAGGCCAGAGTTTTGACCAGTCATCGGAGACGTGGCGTTCACTGGCACGAGTGGCTTCCCTGTGCAACAGAGCCGTATTCAGACCTGATCAGGAAGGAATACCAGTTCCTAAGGTACAAGTCTGATGATGTTGAACATAAACATATGTGAGTCCGAGAGCTTCTGCTCTGTCTCTGGTCTTCCAGTCTTTGCTTTAGTAGACACAGCCTGAACATCATGGTAATATTTGTTGGGTTTTTCCATGCAGAATAATTGTACAACATACATAATATAAAATAAAAAAAACATCCAAGATTTTGGAGCACAAGTTTTAATTTATTTGGGGATTTCTGAAATAAACACAGGATCAAAAATATACATAACAGCACACCTAATATTTGATTGAATGTCCCTTAGCACCATCACCAGTTGGTACAGTGCTCTTAGGTTTGAAAACCTCACCTTTACTCCTCCAAACATACCTCTGGTTATTGTGGCCAATCAACTCAATCTTTTTCTCATTTGACCATAAAACTTTCCTCCAGACGCTTTTTATTTGTCGATTTGTTCAGCTGCAAACTTTAGTTGAGCTTGAAGGTTTCAATTTTGGAGCAGAAGCTTCTTTCTTGGACACCAGCCTCTCAGTCCACAATGATATAAAACTAGTTTGACTCTAGACAGCAACACTGATGTTCCAGCAGCTTCCACTTCATGGCAGGCCTATATCTTGGTGGTTCCTGGGTTGTTCCTGATCATCCAAACTGGTTTCCTCTCAGTTGAAGGTGACAGTTTGGGTCTTCTTCCAGACCTCCCAATAACTTGCTATTTAGTGCATTTGTTGGAACTGATGATCTTGGAATCTGCAGTTGTTTAGAAATTACTCCAAGAAATATTTCTGACTTGTCTAAATCTATGATTATCTTTCTCAGATCTACACTGAGCTCATTGGACTTTCCCATTGAGTTGTGTGTTGGTCAGACCAGTGGGTGGTGTCAAGCAAACCATTTTTGTGTTGGCACAGAGAAGGCACTAGCTGTTATCATGATCACTGACAGGAAGTTAAGAGGCTTTGGCAAGTTAAGACATTTTGGAACCTTCAGCACAACTGAATTAATTATGTTAGTGGGCGTATGTATAATTTTGACCCTGTGGTAATTTTGGAAAACCCTCAATAAATTATAACTAAATTCTTGTGTTTTAGGGCCCAAGCACTAACAGTGTGAGGACCCTCTTTCTTTCTTTCTTTCTATGCCAAAGTAAATCGCATTTTAGAGGGGCTAAAGATGCTCGAATACTCATGAAACTTTGCATATATGGCAGTCGTGGTGAAAAATTTGATATTTGGCTAAATAGCACCCCCTACAGTGCAGCCCCGGCGGCAGGTTTGAGCTAGATGTACGAAATTCGGTAAACACGTATATCATGTCCAGGTGAACAAAAAAGTCTCCTGAAGCAATACCCTAAACTCAACAGGAAGTTGGCCATTTTGAATTTAGTGGCCATTTTAGGCATTTTACATGTATCATACTTTAAGGAACTCCCCCTAGAGAATAAATCATATCGACTTCAAATTTGGTCATGTTTGACATGTTTTTAGAAAATATTGTCTCTATTCCCCCCTTACATTCTGACAGGGCTTGGGGACCCCACTCTGAAAAAGTATGCTTTCAAACACTTTGTGTCTTCATATCGTGAACATATGGTAGTCATTCTGTCTGAAAGAATTTGTAGGTGGTTTATATTCTAGTATTGTCGGACACAATAACCTTTGAGCTGACGTTTCCCAAATGATTCTAAACTGGGTTTTTTTGTTATAATCGTGTTTGTCACCATTACCATCTGTCACAGAGGCTGGTGATAGGAGATGCATCAGAGACGGCGCTGCTGAAGTTCACAGAGCTCACTGTCGGGAACATTGTCGATTATCGCAATCGCTTCAGGAAAGTGGTGGAGGTGCCCTTCAACTCCACCAACAAGTTCCAGGTGAGGAGGAGGAGTTATTTGGTTTTACAAGTCAATAAACAGTGACAGCAAGCCATGTTTTCCCCTTGAACATCAACCTTCTCTTGTCAGCTGTCTGTCCATGAACTGGAGGATCCTCTGGACCTTCGCTACCTGTTGGTGATGAAGGGGGCACCAGAACGCATTCTGGAGCGCTGCTCCACCATCCTGATCAAAGGCCAGGAGCTGCCTCTGGACGAGCAGTGGAAAGAAGCCTTCCAGACGGCGTACATGGACCTGGGAGGACTTGGAGAGAGAGTGCTGGGTGAGAGAATACTACTCTTCATCTTCATAAGTTAGATGATCAAAACAGAAGAGGAATTTTAAAAGAAATGTACTTTAAGTGAAAGTGGACTGACAGCTCAGTTGTTGTGAGCAAACTGTACCTCAGGCAAACCTTTCAATTATAATTCTGTCATTTGTCACTAAAATTCTTCTTAAATGTTTTTCAAAAAAGATTTCCTGTACCTCTCTTTGCCAGGTTTCTGTCATCTCTACCTGAATGAGAAAGAGTTTCCTCGTGGCTATCAGTTTGATGGTGATGAGATGAATTTCACCACAACTGGATTGTGCTTTGCTGGTCTCATCTCAATGATCGACCCCCCGAGAGCCACTGTGCCTGATGCGGTGATGAAGTGTCGTACGGCCGGTATCAGGGTGTGTTAACTTTCTAAATGAACACACAGTTTGGGTAAAGGATCTTATGCAGCACCAAGTAGCCATGCTGAAATCTTAAAAATGTGATTCTCTAGTGAGTTGTTTGTTGCTTTGTCATTTGTCTCTACCTGAGAGGAACCACAAAAGTGGAACCAGCTCCGCTTGCTGCAAATTAGTCTGAACATTTTTTTTATATCTTGGAACCACAGGTTGTCATGGTGACTGGGGATCATCCAATTACAGCAAGGGCAATAGCAGCCAATGTTGGTATCATCTCTGAAGGCAGTGAAACGGTGGAAGATATCGCCGTGAGGAAACGTATCCCCGTCGAACAAGTCAACAAGAGGTATCTGCATCATTACAGTCCACAGTTTGAACAACGCTCGTTTTCAGTCAGGGTGGAGTCAAAAATTCACATTTGTGTCACACCATAAAAGAATACACTTCTCAGACCCTATAAATGTGAGGAATCCAGTGCTTATTTGTCCATGTATGACTATAATTCAGAGCAAATGATTACTTTTTCCAGAATCATTTGATTCACTAATGTTAACACATAACCTGTGTGTGATTGTTGTTTGTTTGCAGAGACGCCCGTGCTTGTGTGATCAATGGTGGTCAGCTGAAAGACATGACGAGCGACGAGTTGGATGAGGCACTACGGAACCATCCTGAGATGGTTTTTGCAAGAACATCCCCGCAGCAGAAACTCATCATAGTGGAGAGCTGCCAGCGACTGGTAACTGTGCACAGATGTGCACGTACACAATCCACACCCACTGGGTCAGCAACAGTAACAGTCAACTGTGTGCTGACTACAAATGCGTGGGTCTGGTTCTGCATCTTGACAGTGCAGATTACAGGAAGGTACATAGGGTTGAACTTGCTAAAGCTTAAAAATTGCATTTTTACACCCATGCACGGCAGCACATGTGGGGGTATTGCTTGTCTGTCCTGTGTGTCTGCCCATCTGTGACAAAGCAGCTTGAAGAGTTTTGATCCGATTCATCTGCATTGTCTCAGTCTACCTAGCTGTAATTGGGTACCGACCTTGGCTGGGTAAATAACCTGCCTTGGACTGTCGTCCCATCCACGGGGAGTCATACTCTCTCATTGGCTTCACACTAAAGAATCCAGGGATAACAACGGGGACCAACAGACGTCAGGGCCTATTTAGGACTTACTTATACTATATAAGGGATATTGAGAATGGCTGTTCCGAGGAGTTGGCTAAAGATACACCTGTGGTTACTGTGCAACACTAATATGAAGTCATATATCACCTTTCTATTGGCCACATGACCTTTGACCTTTGGTGACCTTGAAAGGCCAAACTCAAGGTCATAACTAACTTAGTTTGGAGCCAATATGGATTAAACATGGTGGAAGGGTTGTGTGTTAGTCAAGGATAAAGTGGTTAAACTTTGGACAGCAGATCATATGTTAAGGCCACACCGAACCATATATTATGGTATCACTGAATCACAAAAAATTAATTTGCATGACTCTGTGTCAAACATGTGGGTTTTTGCACTCTGAGTGTTCCTTCTTCTTTACGCTTTTGAGACGTGTCTTCATTTTCTCCCCAGGGCTCTATAGTTGCAGTGACGGGTGATGGCGTAAATGACTCTCCGGCTCTTAAAAAGGCTGATATTGGAATTGCCATGGGGATCGCTGGATCAGATGCTGCCAAAAATGCAGCAGACATGATCCTATTGGACGACAACTTTGCTTCTATTGTCACTGGAGTGGAGCAAGGTGAGACGTAGAGAAGGGGCACGGTGTGTGATGTGTTTTTGTCGAGCTAATCGTCTTTGTTTCCTGAACTTGTATACAACAGGATGTGACTAACCGACTGTTAAGCTGAACCTTAGCCTGTGATTTACTGTACTTGGATGTGTGGCCAAAAAACCACGTGAAACAGCATACGGATATCAATCTCACATTTTGTTCAAGTTAAAGCTACAATCTGGAGGTGATGGTCTAGAGGTTAAAGCAGTGGGCTTGAGACCAGGGGATCCTCGGTTCAAACCCCTGTCAGACCGGAAAATCATTAAGGGCCCTTGGGCAAGGTCCTTAATCCCCAAGTTGCTCCCGATGTGCAGTTGAGCGCCTTGCATGGCAGCACCCTGACATCGGTGTGTGTGTGTATGGGTGAATGTGAGGCATCATTGTAAAGCGCTTTGAGCATCTGCTTCAGATGGAAAAGCGCTATATAAATGCAGTCCATTTACCATCCATCTCCTCCTCTGGTTCCATGATTCTATCATGTTGTGATTAATAATTTGGACTACCATTCGGTCAATTGAGTTCAGTTGTTGGTGGAACAGAACACACCTCAAGTTTGCCTGTAGATGATAACTGAATCCTTTTTTTCCTGAAATGCTTGTTTTAGAACACATACACAAGAACCAACGTATCAGGAGGTGGCCAAGTGGTCACTGCACTTGCTTCCAAAAGAGGTTCCTGGTTCAAGACCAGGAACCTTACCCACCCCCTGAACAAGTACTCCCTCTCTCATTATTTTATGTCTTGCACATGAAAAAGTATGTTTAGCTCCCAGACTAAGTTCCTGTAAAATGGACAGTTAGCCATGGCATTTACAAAATTACTGTCCAATCATAGGAATAAGATGCTGTGTGCCGCGTTGTTTAATGTACGTGCATTGGATAAAACAATTTTTCTTCCACCAAGAAGGTCTTTTTAATTGGGAATTTTGAATCACTTGTTTTTCCACTCACTAACATGTGGTGGTTCTCAGTTGACTGGAGAATCAGCCACAAGAACCCTGGCACTGGAGATGTCTAACATCTCATCAGTGATATTCATGCCTCTGGGTCCTTGGCCTTTGACATTGAGAGACACCTGGGAAGACCTTATGGAGTCATGAGGTTGCTGGACAGAGGTGTTTGGCGATGCTGATATCTTTGCAGGAGAACAAAGGTCCAAGTCTTTAAGTTCCTATTGCTTCCTGTTTCACTATATGGTTGTGAGACTTTGATGCTTACCAGTGAGCTAAGACAACAACTGGATGTCTTTGGTACTAGGTCTCTTTGAAGGATCCTTGGGTACAGCTGGAATGACTTTGCGTCAAATGAATGGTTACTAGGGAATCTCAGATGAGGGGGATCACTTGCATTGTGAGGGAACGTCATCTTTGACATTTTGGCCATGTGATGTGTTTCTCTGGACATGATCCAGTACACAGGTGCCTCAGTGTTGACCCCAGCGGCTGGAGTACACCAAGGTGATGCTCATGTTTCACCTGGCTGCGGCAGATGGATGGTTACTTTCAAGAGGTGGGGATGGACCGGTTGTCTGCCGGGGTGGTTGCTATCCAGGACACAACACAGTTTCGCTATGTCGTGGATGAAGCGATGTGCAGCACCAGAACATGGTCCAAGACCTGGCCTGTTTCTCAAGTCAAGTCTGGGAGCATGCACTGGCACTGCGTGTCTCCACATCCACCACACCACAGAACTGCCCTGGGTCCTGGATGGCAACCACCAAGGCAGAGAACTTTGTTTTGTCTTGATTTGGGATTTTACAGTATACAGTTAAGGCTGGACTTTATTTCAGGTGACTAATGAAACAAAAAAAAAACTCTTAAAAGACCATATGTGCTGTCCTGGATATGTATAAAGACATGCAGTGAATATCGGAGCTAAGGTGCGAACACAGTTTTGCAGAGCCTACGATCAATGTTTGTCTGTGTACATGTGACTCTGTAGGCCGACTTATTTTTGACAACCTGAAGAAGTCTATCGCTTACACTCTAACAAAGAACATCCCCGAGCTGACGCCGTATCTGATCTACATCACCGTCAGCGTGCCGCTTCCTCTGGGCTGCATCACCATCCTCTTCATCGAACTAGCCACTGACATTGTAAGTAACCACGCCATTAGCAGCAGTTCACCGAGTAACATTTTATTTTGCATCAGCCACGTTAGCTACATGAGTTATGCTGTGAGTACTTTGTTGTCTCTGCTGTAGTTCCCCTCAGTGTCTTTGGCTTATGAGAAAGCAGAGAGTGACATCATGCACTTAAAGCCCAGAAACCCTCGGCGTGATCGGCTGGTGAACGAAGCCCTGGCTGTGTATTCCTACTTTCAGATTGGTAAGAAAACATATTAAAACACATAGTATTTTTTTTTTTTTTTGTATTGATTGTTTACAGCATTATTATTCCTGTAATATCTGTGATTTTTTTTTTGTACTTTTACCTTCTGTACTTCTACATGTGCTGTTACTAATAAAAACAGAGTACTTTGACCTTTGACCCTGTGTCCATTTAGGAGCCATCCAGTCTTTTGCAGGCTTTACTGATTATTTCAGCGCCATGGCCCAGGAGGGCTGGTTTCCTCTTTTGTGTGTCGGTCTGCGTTCTCAGTGGGAGAACGTTGAGCTTCAAGACTTACAGGACAGCTACGGGCAGGAATGGGTTGGTACTCTCATGTCACCATCTTTTTTCAAACTACACAGCAAAACCAGCAGCGTTGATTCTAACTCTTAAAATGTGCCCTTGTGTTGTTAAACCTTGCACAGTGTTGGAGTTTTTTTTCCCCAGAGTTGCTCATATCAGCGTTGATTCAACTTCCCACAGGTGTACGTTAACTCTCTAAAGTAGAGTGTGGAATTATACAGTGACAATCGGGCGGGGTTCTTACCTAATAAGTTATGTAAGGCAAACATTATAAACTAGACAAAAAGACAAAAATGATAAACTAGCTAATGTTAGCAGTCATCCGTAGACACGACACAATCTAATTCAGAACCTCTGAACTTAAGAAAATAAAAGCTAGATAATAATTTACCCAAACCTACTACAGTATCCTCCAAATCAACATGACGTCACGCCACTTTCAACGTCTGCATTCCACAGCTTTGGCCTTATTTATTTCGGGTACAAACAAGCATATGAGTGAATGACCGAAGTCCTGTATTTTAGTAATCTGTTGGGAGTAATTGGGTTTTGAGACATTATCAGCCACGGAGACGTCTTCCGACTGTTTTCTGGTAAATTTATGACTTTATCCTTGTAAATTCTGACGTTTTCTCAGAATATTAACACCCTCGCCCAGCCAGCTCTGCTTCTTTTTTTTAAATTCAGCCTGCCATCGTTCAGTTCTGCCAGCAGGCAGAACTGTCATGTACCAGCCACTGTGATTGTGGTAGTGATTGTGTGTCATGATTATGATCTTACATTGTGAAAAGGAATGCAATGAGTATTAGGACATGAATATAGTATGTTTGTGCATTGCATTTATTCTACGACACTATTATCATCCGCCTATTTTGACAGTAAACATGTTTCTGTTTGGCAGACATATTTGATTTCAAGACAGAAATAATATTCCAAAATTGTGTATATATATATATATATATATATATATATATATATATATACATACAATAAAATAGTATTTTAGACTTTAATAAGTTGATTTTGACACACAAAAGCCATGCTTTCATATCAACGCATGGAAAGTTACTTAAATCGGTAATTTCACAGCAGTCATAATGGAATCAGACACAGACATCAGGCCATCTATATTGGATTTAAACATCTCTTACACCTATTATGATTGAAAAGGTTGTCTTATCTACCTGAAAAATCGCAGAAATGTTGGTATCAATGCCAGCAGGGTGACGCTGAGTGCACTTGGAAGGCAAAGGATTGAAATATACTAATTTTGGCAGCCATATTGGATTTCAGGATGGCCGACATATTTTAGAGTGAATATAACCGTTTCATTGGATTGGTCATTATTGAAAACATGGGTGTAGACACCAAAATCATGACTCTATGTTGACTAGAAACAAAGTTATTCACATTTCATTGTTCAAAATCTGCCATTTTTAAAGATGGCCGCAATTCTGGCATCTTGGAATATTCTGAGTGGCCCCACCTCTGAAAATGATCAGACCGACCTACCTAACATTCATGCCAAGTATGGTTGTTATTACTAAAAAAATGCAGGGTTTTGCACATATCCGCTTGACGACATAGAAACACACAAATCCAAACGTATAGTAAAAAGCATTCACAAACGCACGCTTGTACATAACTATCACTACTTCTGTCACTTCATACATTTTCTAAAAGCATTACCTGTGACAAAATGTGTTCCACAGACCTACACATTGTTCAGTTTTAGACACCAGACGTTGCTGTCGCTTTTAAGCACCTCCCTCCTCGATTTCCATTAACTAGTTGCAAACTCAACTGAAGGTCCAGATTCTTCTCTTGGTTAGCAGTACAACCAAGAACACAGCAGTGTTTGGTGCCTGTATAAGTCCTCTCAATAGGTAGAAAATATCTCACTCGCACCACGAGGATCCGGCATGATCCACTCTGTTGCTACCCAATATAAATATGGCGGCCGCGTTGCTATGCTGAGTCCGACGTGATTAATCCTTTGGTTTACACCACACCCTAGACCATAGATTTAAATGAGCCATTGCAATAATGGAGTGAAGCAGGCAGACGAGAGGATCAACTAAGGTTAAGAAATGGTATGGTCCACTTTAGGGGTGTCTGAAATCGTGTTACCAGATTCTTACAGGCATGAATATGGGAAATATACTGTAATGTGTACATTTATAGGTAAGAAGGATATATAAATGTTTCAAACCCTCCCAAACTGCTGTTTTTACCTCTTTTGGGGGGGGGGGGTCCAAGTCCTAATTAGGGGGGTCAGACCCCCCCAGTACCCCCTGTAATTTGAACCATGCCCTGAATGGGTCATTTTAACCCTGTCTATGTCAGTTTTTTCAATGGCGGTGCTATGACAATTCTGTCGCCTCATAACCTGAAGGTTGTGGGTTCAAACCCATCCTGAGGCCTTTGTCTGTGGTGTTCCTGGAAGCAACATCCAAACTTTTAATTCCAAACAGTGTTAAAGTACTTTCTATAGTTTTGAAAATGCATTTTCATGTCATAAAATAACACAATTAAAGCGTTAATATTTGAACACTGTCACAGGTGTAACTTCAACTTTGAACAGGTGAGAATGGTATCAAATCAGGAATTGTGTTAATTTTAACACTATGAGAGTTGGATTAACACTGAGGATTTTGCTGTGTGTGCACGTAATGTGTGTGACTTTCTTCAGTCATGTTTCAAAGCGACAGCAGTTGAATAAAAAGTAATTTTGCACATCATGACCCCTTTAAAATCTGGAGTTAAATTAAAAATCTTGTCCCTGAATGTGTCTCAGAGCTGCTGTTCCTGCAACACAGGCTTTAGATCTTGTGATAAATTGTTCCTGTCTGTGTGTAGATATATGACTATATTCTTTTGTGACAGGATGTTCTCAGTGGATGCCCCAAAATGATTTGCTTAATGGACTCTCTTAAATGTTTCAAAACTCAAAAAAATTTAAATAAATGAACTCTGTGGGCTTTGAATGTTTGTGAATGCAGATTCATCTGCCTTAGATTGGTCCTTAATACTGACTAATCTGTGTTTATTATATCATTTCTGTTTTTAATAATTCATTTTTTAGCCTTGCTAACTTCTCGCTAGTGTTTGAACCTGATTGTGCTTCTTAATTATGTTTTTTGTTACTGTTTTTATAACATTATTAACACAGAATGTTTACCTGCGTGATTTATTTAGCCGTTCTATATCACTAATCCCGTTTTTTTTTGTTGGTTGCACTCACATTTTGGGTCAGTCTTTGGTTATGTTAAAGCATTGTGTAACTGAAGTTGTGTCCTCTGCTGTGCTGCAGACCTTCAGTCAGAGGTTGTACCAGGAGTACACGTGCTACACAGTGTTTTTTGTCAGTATAGAGATCTGTCAGATCTCAGACGTGCTGATCAGGAAGACTCGACGTCTCTCTGTGTTCCAGCAAGGCTTGTTCAGGTCAGTAAAAAGTAACATCAGAATTAGCACTAACTTGAGCAGTTATTACCTCCGCCAAGGAGGTTATGTTTTTGCCGGCGTTTGTCTGTCTGTCTGTCTGTCTGTTTGTCCACAACATAACTCAAAAAGTTATGGACCAATTTTGATGAAATTTTCAGGATAAGTGGGAAATGGCCCAAGGACCAATCGATTAGATTTTGGTGGTGATCCGGATTATCATGTAAATCTGGGATATTAAAAAAAATAAAGATTTATTGATTGAGTTGGATATTAATCTCTACCAAAATGGTTTATGCTGGCATTATCATTGGGTTCTCAGAAGTCCGTCTGCTGGAAAAGAACATCTCCACATTATGGGTGACTGAACTGCCTTGGCGGAGGTTTGCGCTCTCTGAGT
>OMMV01188920.1:0-12315 GCA_900302635.1 Chatrabus melanurus | reverse complement strand
AAAGTGAACCGAATTCAGTTCTCTTGAAGTGGACCGAAGCAAAAAAGAACTCAGTTCTCTTCATGTTCACATCATGAGTTCATTTGAAAGAGGACTTCCGAGTCCGTACCATGGACTTGGAAGCAAACCGTACCCAGACCACCTCCCGACGTGGTTTCAGTTCGGTTCGCTTTAAAGGGGTCCGAGTGCGCTTGGAGTCTTCACATATGCGGAAAAAATGCTAAGTCACAGGTCTGACTTCGCTTTGAGGGCTGAAAGGGACCAAGCGTGAAAACACCCTAAGTTGGCCCTCGAGGAGTGGAGACACTGCTTAGAGGGAATCGAACAATCATTCCTAGTGTGGATAGATTATAAAAATTTATAATATATTCATAGAGTCAAAAGATTAAATTCCCTTCATGCAAGATGGGCCTTGTTTTTTTTTTACTTGTTTTGAATTTCCTGTTGTCCCGGATCCCGCAACATGAAACCTGACGCGTTGTCCCTTCAGTTCGCGACCTCCGATTCCCCCTGGGAGGAGTTTGCCATCTTGCCCCCCCCCCCCAGGGCGGCCTCACGGGATATCGAGCGGCAAGTCTGGTGGCCATCCGAAGGAATCCGTGTTGCTTACAGCTGCCCGCCTCATCGCTTGTTTGCCCCCGAGACATTCCGATCCCAGGTTCTCCGGCTGGGGCACTTCTTCAGTCTTACCTGGGATTAAGTTGGACTGTTGGCTTCTTACAGCAGAAGTTCTGTTGGCTTTCATTACGGGACGACGTTTCCAAGTTTGTTGCAGCCTGTTCTGTTTGTGCCCGCAGTAATCCTTCCAGGTCTCCACCCACAGGTCTTGTCCAGCCCCCTTCAGCCCCAGTTCATCTCCACGTTCTGGAGGGAGTTGTGTCATCTACATTTTTGCTATCGAAGCCCGACGCTGTTACCAGCAGCAGGGAATTATTCTCTTGAAAGCGCAGCCTTCACTCTTCCCCGTAATTACACCGTTGTAGCTTTCCTCACGTCTCTGCTTTCTCTGGGGTTTTTTTTTTTTATAACTTAAATTCTCATCTGCTCTTCTTGACTTTGTTGTGAAAGAGAACAACTACGCAAGTTTCAGGGGATACAACTTGTAAAGCAGCTGACTCAAAACATCATTATGCACTCGGCTGTGTTGGGGGAGAGGTGCCTGTGTTTAAAAGGGGGGAAAAAAATCCAAACCTTGTGTTATGATGGGAGTGTGTATCCAATCTCTTTATTCGAGAGAAACCTGCTGAGGTTTGTGAAACTCCCAAAGAGGCTCGCGAGGTAGCTTGGCCTTAAAGGGGGAAAAACAGCGCATTAACATTAATCAGTTTCGGGAGTTGTGTGCGTGCGTCGCGCCTGCCGGGTATGTGAGAGAGTCAGCTTGTCTCTTTGTTAAAAACTAGAGCGTGCAAATGAGCCGTATGCACAGTCCGCACCATTCTGTCTGTTTAAAGTATCTGAGCAAGCAGAAACAAACAAAACCCATCACCTCTTGTTTCCCGCACGTCTTCAGTACCTGCCATCTTTTCTCCTCCTCTCGTCTCATCTGTCTCCTCTGCCTTCCCTCTGCTTGTGTTTTTCCATCTCTGTTCCTCTTTTCCCCCGGAGTTGTTCCCCTGTAAGCTAAAATCAGTGTGCTTGTTAACAGCGCTCAGATTTTTCCTTTATTTCATCACCCTGCTAACCCCGTACACTCTTTAATGACTTCCCTTATCCTTCGTTACTGGTTTGACGAGTTGGGGAAAAGCTGTTTTGGCCCATGGGTGACGTTTGGCATTTGTTAGGCGTTGCTTTCCTTTGCATCTCTGCATGATATTACCTCTAATTGGACAGCGTGACACAACTGGGGCTCGGAAATACAAATAGGACAAGCGACCATTTGTGCTTTTTGAACTGATTTCGGGCTACCCTCTCGGTGTGGTGTGTTTGCATGTGTGTCTGTCTGTGTTCAACCTTGTAAAATTGAGCTTTTAAAATTTTAACATGAAGACAGTTTAGGTCATTATTAATTTTGCATCATGATAGAAGATTATGTATCATCTTCAATGATTGATATTGGGCTTCTTCAATAATTAACATTCAGGGCCCTATCTTGATGATCTAATAGTACATGCTGTTCTGTCAAAAAAAAAAACAGCTTCTGTCAAAATTTCACATAGATAGGAAAGCCCATTTTGCCATTTTTTTCTAAGTTAGCTTGATGGTTTTACAGCTGTTTCCAAATGCGCTATCTGAACAGCTGATTTTCTGATGAAACGGACATGTAACATGAAACAATGAGGGAGTAACTACCTCCTCTCACAAGAATTTCCAGTGGCAACATCGTTTGAATACCTTCACGTATAATCCATCAGATTTTGATCAATACCAACTACTTTTTTTTGGTAATATTCAATAAAATGACTACCATTTTGAATATATTTATTTATTTATTTCTGATACAGGCAGGGGTGGTGGCCTAGAAACGCTTCGGTAGAAGAAACGGCCTATGGAAACAATTGTTTCCATACGTTTACCCAAGACGGGTAAAATACTGATTGGCCTGCTGTTTGGTCCAGTGAATGATTCCTTTCTATTTTTCAGTAGAGGAGTGATCTTAGCTATTTCTCATACTTGAGGATAAATTCCTTCATTGAAACTCAAATTGAAAATATGACACAAAGGGCGGGCTACAACTCCAGCTGATATCTGTAAGAGTCTACTGTCTAGATTGTCATGACCACATGGTTTGTCGCATTTTAATTCAGACAGTAGTTTTTCAATTTCCAAGATGTTAGTAACCGAAAATTCAAAATATAATTAGCAATAGACCTAATATTCAACATACCCAATAGCTCATTGAAGTACCATGTGTGACACATAAGGTCATAGGTTTTTGAGGTCAGAGAATTCACTTTTCATGACTAAAAAAAGTCCCATCTCCATTTTGCAAGTTACACGGTGCATAATCTGCACACAAAGTAAGGCGCATTGTTAACTTATCAGGTTTTACAGTGTAAAAATATGGTACAAACCCGTTATTGAAGTTTTGTATTTTTCCATCAGTTTTTACTTTTATCTCCTTTTCAATTTTTATTTACAATTCAACTTCCTTGTAGCATGATGCGCTGTTGTACATCCCTGCATATACGAGCGTTTCTAAATAATGCACTGTCTAAATTGTAGAAAGCTCCCCACTCGACTTTAGACCAGGTCTGTGGAGCAATCACTTTCTGCTGCCACACAATAGACATTCACGCACACTGCACCTGAGAACACCTCTGTTTAAGACCAACATGCTGATGGGCACACAGATGTGTGCAATTATACTTGGTAGTTACATGACATGGGCGCTAGGCTTAAAAAAGACTGCTTTGGCTGTGCTCTAGCGATGACACTAGGCGCTGTGTGGAGTAGAGGGCCTTTAAACTCTTCTCAATGCTATATGTTAAAATCAGTTAAACTTAGTTTATTCAATTTATTTATAAATCACTTTTGAGTCAGATAATTCAAAGTGCTTTATGATTTAAAAACATTTAAAACACAAGTTAAAAAAACAGAAATTACATACAGAATTAAAACAAGGACAAGCAAATGAATAAGAACGTGAACACAATTAGTACAACACCATCATATTAAGCATAAACACAGCAATGTAAAATAAAACAAATTAGGACCTTTTGCTGTTTAAAAGCAGCAGAAAAGAGGGGTATTTTAAGTTTGTGTGTGTGTTGAGACAAACAGACAATTCCACAAAGTTGGAACATGGTAACAAAAGGTTTTACAGCCTGCCACCTTCTTTTTCACCCTAGGAGCACACAATAATCACCCTGAGACCACAAGGCTCGTGCCGGCATATAAGTCACAACAGGTTCTGAAGATTTGTGCTATTATCTGGAGCTGTCGCCTGTAGTTCATTCAATTGAAGGCAGACTGAAAAGTAGTGACGTGACAGATAAACCTGCGTGTCATCTGCATAGCAATGAAAGTAAATGTCATGCTTTGTAATATAAGCTTCCAAAAAATGGAAAATGTTTAATTTCCATCAATAAAGTTTGCAAACAAAGTTGTAAAAATGGCCTTTATTTTCAATTTTATTTCATGACACCTTCAGACACTTGCATTATTTATGTGAGGTTAAGTTAGCCTGTTGTGGTTAAAACGCACAAACACACACACACGCACACACTGAAGAATGTGCTCTTAAGTATTAAAATGAAAAAATTGCAACGTAGCATGCAGGGCCAAACCTACACTTCGTTCCACTGCAGTTATGGCAGATGACGGTTCAGTCCTGGCAGATGCCTCTACTGTACTGTCACGTTGGGCCGGCTACTTTGAGCAGCTGTATAAGGCTGATCCTCCTGCTGGGGTGTTACACATCTCCAGTGCCAGCGTTCTTGTGGATGATTCTCCAGTCAACTGCGAACCATCAAACGTTGGTGAGATCACAAAGGCCATGAAACACCTGAGGGCAGGGAAAGCTCGAGGGATCTGCAGCATCGGAGCTGAGCTCCTTCAGGCAGGTGGAGATGCTGTTCTCTTGCCATTGCAAACAATCTTTGTTTCAATCTGGGAGACTGTAAGTCCGTAGGGTAGAGTCCATAGGGTACCATCTCTACGGACTGGAAGAAAGGAATTGTTGCTCCAGTCTGGAAAGGAAAGGGTGATTGCATGGATTGCAACAACTATTATAATAATAATAATAATAAATTTGCTTTATATAGCACCTTTCAAAAAAACCCCAAGGACGCTTTTAGGGGTATTACACTGCTCTCTGTTCTGGGGAAGTCTGGCTTCACGCCAAAGACGTCAACCACTGACTGCATTCTAGCCCCACGAGTAATCATAGAACGCAAGCATGACTGTCAGCAGTGCTTCTTCGCAGCGCATGTGGATTTTCGCAAAGTGTTCAATTCAGATGATTGGACTGCTCTGTGGGACATCCTGAGAATTTATGGGATCCACAAGAAGTTGCTGGATATCTTAGCCAGACTATTCACAGATACTGTGAGTGCTGTACGGAGCAGAGGCAGACTCTGAGTTTTTCCCAGTGAAAACTGGTGTTCATCAGGGATGTGTTCTGGCTCCTACACTGTTCAATGTTTGCATGGACTGGGTGCTGGGTAGGGTCGTGGAAACCAGTGACTTTGGTGCTTTTGTTGGTGAGGAAAGTTTTACAGACCTTGACTTTGCAGACAATGCTGTGATCTTTATAGAATTAATGGATGCCATGATTGCAGCACTTGAGAACTTGAGTGAGGAATCGGAGTGTGTGTGTTTGTGAATGTCCTGGATCAAGATTAAGATACAGGCTTTTAATGACTTCCTGGACCTTGCCATCAGAAGTATATCTGTATGCGGTAAAAATGTTGACCTTGTTAAGACATTCACTTATCTCGGCAGTGACATTCATGTCTCTGGGTCCTCGGCCTTTGAGATCGAGACGCCTGGCAAGAGCTTATGGACTCATGAGGTCACTGGACAGAGGTGTTTGGCGGTGTCTGTGTTTTCAGGAGAATGAAGGTCCAAGTATTTAGGGTCCTGGTGCTTCCTGGCTTACTGTATGGTTGTGAGACTTGAATGCTAACAAGTGACCAACAGACCCAAGGTGGTTCCGCGGCGTTGTGGATATGGCAACATGTGACACCAGCGCATGCTTCCAGACTTGACTTGCTGCAGGGCTGCAACTAACAATTATTCTTGTAATCGATTAATCTATTGATATTTTATTAGTCTATTGATTATTTTCAGATTAGTCAATTATCCTTGGTTAATTTAACAGTAAATCATAAACATAAATTCTACCAATAACTTTCAACCAGGCATTCAAGTATTTTGTCATAAAAAGTATTTATTTTACAGATTTTTAAAAAGTCCAACATATGAAGGATACAAAGTACCAAAAATGAAAAAAGCAGTAATGGAAAAAAAAATGGAAGAAAATCTTGCACACAGCTTTGCAGCTTCCTGAGATACAAAAAGACAGAAAATAAAATCATAACATATTTTCATTATCAATTAAACTGTTGATTATTTTCTGGATTAATTCATTAGTTGTTTGGTCCATAACATGTCAGAAAATGGTGAGAAATATTGATCAGGGTTTCTCAAGCTCAAGGTAGC
Organism: Chatrabus melanurus; assembly: GCA_900302635.1. NCBI lineage: Eukaryota > Metazoa > Chordata > Actinopteri > Batrachoidiformes > Batrachoididae > Chatrabus > Chatrabus melanurus. The sequence goes on along the minus strand of OMMV01188920.1, from coordinate 6,213 downwards.
GTGCTCAACTATCTTCTTTTCTCTACAACCCCAAGATATTCAGTTTACTGTCAGAGAAAGTACAGAAACTAGTAAAGAAATCAGAAAATGTTCACATTTAAGAAGCTTAAATCAGAGACTTTGCACATTTAATGAAAAAAAGAAGATGAAAAATGATTGATTACCAAAATAGTTGGTGATAAATGTATTATTTGATTCATAATTGATTATTAACTGACTATTAAATTGACAACTCTTTTGAGAATTGATTAATTGTTTTGACTCATTTTTCAAAAACAAATATGCAAATTCTCAGCTTCTTCAATGGGATTTTTTTCTTGATTAATCCATTAGTTGTTTGGTCTATAAAATGTTAGAAAATGGTGAAAAATATCCATCATTGTTTCTCAAAGGCCAAGATGACAACATCGAATGTCTTGTTTTGTCCACAACCCAAAGATATTCAGTTCATGGTAAGAGAAGAATAAAGAAACCAAAAAAATTCACATTTAAGAATCCGAAATCAAGGAATTTGGTCATTAAAAAAAGAAGACTCAACACGATTATTCAATTTCCAAAATAGTTCATGATTAATGTCATTGATTAATAATTGATTCATTATTGCAGCTCTACTAGTACGGGAACAATATGTATCTGGAAGCTCATATTAAATTTGCTTTTGCAGATTATTTTCTGTTTTGCTTGGGAAGTAGTCTGAATATGCTAGGCTTGTCTGCTTCTCTAGCTCGGAGATATGAGCCGTGAATACCTCTGCCCGTTTGATCATCCTATCAATAAGACTTATGATTGTTTATTTAAAGTCACTTTTATGGAAATGTCTTCTGAACGTCCCAGTTGTCAACAACCAAATCGTGTCATATCACAGTATGGTTCAAAATGAAACAACGTTTTCTTTTAATCCATTTTGGCTCATTTATGTCAAATTGCCGTGTATGTACGAGGCAGATAGTGTTCAATAGAGCGCGTCAAGCGAGGAGAGCGGCAGCTGTGCAACGTTGGCAGCGTTGAAGGTAAAGACCGCTTCCATCACAGTGTTTATGCTGCCAGAGTTGTCCGTCTGAAGAAAGGCTGAAGGAGGTCAGCCTTTAACTCGCCGCAGGGCCAAAACAGTCGTCTCTGTCCGAATAAAGGGAGAAAGTCAGGTAGTGTGAAAGACGTGGCGTGCTTTTGCCATGCAGAGTCAAGCGCTGAGGGCTTTTCAATCTCCGCTTTCTGGAGAATGGAAGCAGACACGTCCTAGGCTGAAGAGGCTGTAAAGCCTAGGGACACATTGAGGCAAGCTGCAGTAAAACCAGCGCTATCAAGCCATTCCTCACCCTCCTTTCCCTCAGACATTTATGTCTCTATCATGAAATGTTGCCTATGGGAAACAGAAACTGAATAAGGGAAAGCGCAGAAAAGAGAGTTTAGAGGAAATGTAATCTAATGCAGCAGCATATCAGGCTGTGAGGTATGGAGGAATTTGACCAAATTATTAAGAGAAGAGTGGGGGTGGAATTGAAAGCTCAAATAATTCCGGACATGCAGGCAAAAGATCTCTGTGCAAACTGTTAATCCATTTTTAATGTGTTTGATTTAGCTGAAAAGCTCGGGTAATAACTTCAGATTTACTCTGCGAATCGACGGCCGCACTAATGGCGCTTCTTTTACCCAAACCTCAGCTGGTGTTGCATTGATATTGAGGGCTTGTGCGAGAATCTCACTTTAAACTGAGCTTTCAGAACTGCTGCCTTTTGGCTCAGTAAGGTTATAACATTGCACAGTTTAACAGGACAGCATCTCTCCAGAATTTAAAGCTGCATTTATTGATTTATGGCTACCAAAGAGCAGAAGAATTGCAAAACAAGCTGCCAGACACAGAACACTGTCATAATGCTGCCTTATGAAGATTTTTATTAAAGTTCTTATTTACACATCCAGCAGACTTATCATCCCACCTGAGTGTGACAACACTGTAAAAACGAAAACTTGAAATTGCTGGTATTACTGTGATTGATGGGTAAGCTAAACAAATATTAATTGGCTATGTAAACTGTGTAATGTTCTTTTCTCCAACGAACCGGTTTATACTACATTCAGATCATCTTAAGGGTCCGTGTATCAATGTACTGTAGTTGTATCTATTACTTTCAAATCGATATGCGATTTGTATTGGTTAAATGTTACACCCATAAATTTTACTGTTGGCAAGCTGAGAGTTTTTAACCAGACTTCATGTGGGGACTGGCTAATAACGTTGGGCCTCATTCACCAACCGTTCTTACGAACAAATTTGTTCTTAAACCCCACTTACGCACTTTTTACAAAGATTCTGACATTCACCAATGTTTTCTTATCTGGAATTTGTCCTTAGCTAAGAACAAAATCTACGCACACTCAAGACCAGTCGTACGTACATTTAAGTGATGATAGTTTGTTCAAAACAATTGGTTATGGTGGTTTTGTTCATTCTACAGTCAATAAGATGATAGTATTTGAATGTAATGTATTGGTGGCCTTATAAAAATAATTTTAAAATTATTTTTATGGTACAATCAGCAATCATGTTGATTAGATTGTGATGTCTTTCCATGTCTCCATTTTGTTGGTGGTTTTATATCCACTATTAATGCTACTAAATAATATGTGTTGATTGCCGTTTACCTCCTGGAGCAGAACATCTACTGGGTGGGCGATATGGGCAAAAAATAATATCGATTTTTTTATTTTTTTTTTATTTTTGGGGGATTTTGATGATTGTGACGATATTCTTCAACAATGTGTAAGTCTTAGTACTACTAGGCATTAATTGTTGCTTAGTAATAACATTAATGAATACAATGTTGAAGGAAAACAGCTCTTATTTAAGTAAAAACAATACAAAAACATTAATCACAAGAGCAAATATTACTATCTCTCTCATACTAAGTTTTGAGGTCAACCTCTCTCACCTGACCTGGCTGACCTGCAGACACAGACTACAAACAAGGACAACACCACAACTAAAAGAAAAAATCAAATTGGTGTGGCTGTAATAAGCACGTGACAACGACCCCGGTCTCCCCTACTGCATGCAGTGTAGCAGACGATCACACATACGAGCAAACAAGAGGAGCGCTGTGCTATTATGTCCCTCTGAAGGTTTTAATTCCAGGGTTTATTTGTGTCATGTTTGGATCGTTTACCTTCAGGGATCAACGGTCGAAACCACTTTTTAAGCCCTCGTCCGCTCCCGATGGATGAGGGACCGGACTTTCTCTTTCGGGAAGTCATGATCATAATGTGGAGTGCGGATGATTTACCATTTCCTGATCAAATGGATCACAACAATAAATCACGTCCTTGGCTTGGCAAAAGAAGCAGCGGTGCATGGCTGAAGGATTCTAGAGGACAGCAAATTACTTTTTGAAAACTATCTGAAAGTAGCCGGTGTTCTATTAAGCTACCAGTGCACACGGCCGTATAATAGACGGAAATCCCGCCGGCAGCGGGCATTAGCATTAAAATGTATAAATGTAAATAAAGCAATCAGGGGCTTCTGCTGTGCACCTTTGATCCAGTGACTGCGTGGACTTTCCATGCATGCTTTCCATTGGTTTTTGGGAAGTCATTTAAATACTCGATAAAGTCAAACTGCACATCATTAAAACAACAATCACGATTATTATCGATATATATCGCCCACCCCTACATCTACTTCAGTGTTACTGAAGTTTTTGCCTCTTAGTGCCCAGTGGCCCACAGTTTGCGTGTCTCTTCGACATTCTTCAACTTTCCTTGCACACGGCCCAACGGTCTCATGCCCTTTTATGGGAAATTGTGGGCGTTTTCCTATGCTAATTCGGCAAAACTGGCACACGCTTTCATTTACGAAGACATGGGATACCTCATTCTTAAGAACACAGGTACGAACAATTCTGCTGCTTCAGAACACATCATGAATCCGACATAGATGTTTCTTAGCAAGTTTCCTAAGAAAAAATTTAAGAAAATTCTTACGAAGATATTAGCGAATGAGGCCCATTGTTCATGTGCATTTGGATGCCTTAGTTACAATGGACAGAATTCAGGGGTTCCATCCACCATATTGGGTTTCCCACACATAGTGTGGTTTGAATGGTTTCAACCTTAAATTCATGAATCTTGCATTTTATTATACCCCCTCTGCAAACAGAAGTTTGTGGAATATATAGGAATCTCCCTGTCCGTCTGTCCATGAGTTTTGTGAGGGCAACTTCGACTAAACTGGTTGGTGTATTTCAATGCAACTTCACACAACAGGTCGTCCTTTTTAAGTTCTTAAGGTAGTCTCACAATTTAAGTATCTTGCTAGCTACATAGCCAATGATGTTTCTCTCGATTGGCTAAAAAATAAATACCACAAAAATGCATTTTTGGACAAACAAATGTTGATTTTTTTCCCCAATATCATTGACACTAGACTAACTATCCATCCATGGTACTTTAATTGGCCCCAAAGTGGATTTCCGTGCCATGTTTGGAGCAGGTGGAGGGGGAGGAGGGATTCTTTCATCCCACAACCAATCATACAGCAGCCCTATTCCACAAATGTTTTGCAGAGGTAGGTTTATAAAACTGGTGAAAAAATAAGGAAAAATACCATGGCTGCAATGCTATCATATATTTTCCATAATTAGGGATGTATAGCTACTGGATAATAATCAAAATGAGATTTAATCGCTCAAAATGAGATTGGTGGCCAAAATTTGGGGGTCTGGCTCAAGGACTACTTCTGCTGGTGTAGTTTTAGGTACAGCATGCTTGTTGTGCTGCTGTACCTTGCATATTTGAATTTTAAAATAGAACTGTGGTACAGTTTTGCTGCAGCAAGCCTGCTCGGAGCACACCCGATCCTGCTGGTTCTCAGATGTAAAGCAAAGTATGTCCTGATTAGGGCTTGGCTGGGAGACCACTTCAGAACCCCAATTTTTAATAACCCCCAATTTTCTTTTATGAGTTTGCTCAGCATTTTTGGAGATATAGAATTAGAATCAGATAAACATTGATAATGTAAGTGTTTGGTCCCCAGATCTCAGTATTGATATGGAGCTACATTAATATTAAACTATTATTAATTGATATTAAATTGTTTATAAAATAACTAGATTTTGCAGTGAGGGATCATCACATCAAGGCCCTCATTTCATCTTGCCACCCAAATTGCTATCAACCAGACCCAATGGACAGAAGCCCGACCACAAAGCATTCACCAGTGACTGTCCCTTCCACCCCTAAGGAAGGGGCTCTTGTTTGTGTTTTCCAGGTGAGGTGACTAAATTTCATTTTGGTTGATCCCTCGGGGTTTTCAAATAGAGTGTCGGCAGTAATGCAAGCATTGTTCAGAGTATCATAGTGAAGAAGCTACTAAGCCACAAGGTCAGGCTCTCTATTTGAGGAGTCGGTCCACTTTTTAACCGTCAACTACAGCTGTGAATGTTGGATACTGACCGAAAGAATGATATTGCAGATGGAAGTGGCTGGAACAAGTTTCTTTTGCACAGTGGCACAAACTCAGCCTTTGAGACAGGGTGTAGAGTTCGGACACCCAAAGCAGTTCAACATAGAACTATGACTCCTTAATGTTGAAAGGAGCCAATTCAGGCGGTTCAGGCAACTGAGTAGAATGCCACCTTCCTTCGAAGGTGTCCTTTTCTCATAGGTGACAGTATGATTTTATTAAATTGCCAATGATTTAAAATTGAGACTGGTATAAGAACCATGATAATTCAGTTGGCAAAAACCAACAGATATTACCTAATCTGGGCCAATGTATGATCTCTAACTTCTACACAACATTCACGCCCCAGCAGTTTGTGTTTTCTCCAACATTGGCATTGGTTCGGCTCGGGAGGATGGACAAATCATCAATCATGACGGGGGCAGCTGCATATCAGACCCTGCATTGAAGGATAGAGAAAGTGCTTAATACTATCTAATACTTGACTTTACTTTACTTTAATCTCTCTATATAAAGTAGTAACACTGTTTTCTGTCTGTTCGCATATCACACAAAAACGGTGAACCGTACGGCACATCCAACGACACCAGCAGATGGATAAGTCCCTCTCCTTAAACTGGGCTACCTTTTATTTTAAACAAGCAACATTTTCACCTCCAAATACCTTGAAATCCAAGCATGTCTGCCTATGACTGGCCTGTTGCCTAGCAACAGTGACCATGGCAACACCCCCCCCCATACACACAACCACCCAC
>OMMV01188919.1:0-10750 GCA_900302635.1 Chatrabus melanurus | reverse complement strand
TCCCAGCTGGGTCATAATTGCTAAATGTGGTGATTTAACACAGAATGAGTCTAAGGGCCCGTTTCCACCAAGCTTTTGCGTCGGCGTTTCATTTTGTGTCCAAATGTTTACACCGAGATTATGCGTTCACGTTTGTGAGCCTGAAATGTCACAAACCTAAATAAAAATTGGCGCAGCATGGCTGAAAAACAGAAAATCCTTGCAATAATGCTGCTTCATGAAATAGACGAGGAAGAGATGGAGGATGAAATGAGAGGACGCTTTTATTGCTTCCCACAGGCTTCCTTTCACATCACGGTCGCTGTGGTCCCGTTCGCTGCGGTGGTCGCTTTTGTACAGCTGCAATTAGCTTTCCTGTGTCTACTGAATTGCTCATTTTCACAATAAACTTTCATCCACGTGCTGAGCAGAGGTGGACTTTCGGCTTCCGTGTGACGTGGATGCTAAAAATAGCAGAGAAAACACGCGCGTCAAGATTATAATTCCGTGCGGGCGCGTCAGTTGCGTCCGACGCAGACGTCGACGCGAAGACTTGGTGGAAACACTCAGGTGGCTCAACATAGAAGTGATTCAAACGCATACGCTGAAGCGTACGCCGGCGCAAACGCAAAAGCTTGGTGGAAACGGGCCCTAAGCATGAAGTCATCTTTGTCCCAAAATGAATTAAGATTTATTTGTTGATGTTTTGTGTATTTCACTTATTACTTTGCTATAGCAAATCTAATCTCAAGTTAATTGATCTAAAAACAAGCATTTTCACCTTATTTCAAACCTTTGAACAATTATCACAGCCTTCTTATTTCTAGACTGGAACCAACGTATTTTAAGATTTCTTGTCAAGTAAGTTTATCTTGCTGCATGGACAGATAATTTCACTTATATCAAGAAATTTTCTCCTCAAATTCAGTGTTTATTTCTTGTATTTTAGCTAAGCTTTTTTTTGCAGTATGTTGGGTTTCTCCCAGTAACTTTATCACTGAAAAGAATATTTGGTAAATCCCTGCATTTCTATCTCAAGTGAACAAAAAACATCCATCACATACTGTCAAATATATAGCTAATGCTGTCAGTTACAGGGCTGTCATGGTTTAACAGATGGTGCTGTGCAGCTACTGCATGCCGCTTTTCTCTGTGATTACGATGCATGAATAGAAGATACCAAATAGTAGAGCAGCCAGATGGCACATACTTGAGTCTGTTGACAGACGGAGCGTTCTTCCAGGTTGGATGGAGCTGGTCTGAGCTAAACACCTGACCTTTCTTTACAGCGAAGCCGAGGCGACAGTACATGGACACGGCGTTCTGATAAAACAACAGGAACACAAATGATTCCCCAGGGAAAAAAACACATTTGACGTCATTACTCAGAAGAAGATGACATGAAGTTCTATATAGGCCCTGAGACCCATTGGTGTCGGTGCTTATTCCTGGATATCCATTACTGGTGGAGAAAGACTCGGCCTCATCACATCCATATTCTGGGGAATGTTAGTGACGCATTGGACTATGTTGCCAATGAACACGTTAGCGTTTTGTCTGTTACTTCGCTGTTGTAAGATGATGTTACAGTGAACTGTTCATTCTGGCTGCTTGATTTCTGCTGTCCGAGGTCAAGCTGCTGACGAAGACATGGGACCATCGCCGAGAAGGCCCTGGGATTTCCTGTGCTGTACGCTGTCGCTGCAATTTGGAGCTTCATAGAGCCATCAGCCATCCATCTGATATCTGATCCCACGGCTTTTGCAAAAAGCTTCAAGTCTGCCGACTGCTGGTTAACCAAAAGGGATGCAAAAAGTATACAAGGTAACCCTTATATACCTTGTATACCTACACCCTATCACCCGCTATCTTGCCTGGTTTGATTTCCCCCATTAATTTATGCAGTTATTAACTATTATATTTAGACTTGTGAGGGACCTTGGTCCAGTACAGTGGCCTTGATTGTGTTCTACACCTTAATGCCTTTGAGGTGGAACCTGAGCTCATCTCTCAGCCATCCATTTATGTCAAAAGAAGCACAGCAACATTTTTCCTCTCAAGTGACTCAGACAAAGAGGTGATAATTACAACAGATAAAGTACAACTCGAGTGAGGATGGGAGAAAAGTTCTGCACAGAGAAAACCTCTCAGACATCTCAAGTTGTTGATGCTGCTGCCTTCAACCACTTCTCTTAAGTACTGATTTTCAATAGCAGTGAAGCAGGGAGACTGAAAGACAGGAGTGTTCACACTGGAGGTCGAAACACTCAAAAGGAAGTTTGGATCTGCATCTGATAGAGAGTGAATAGAGGAAACCAGGGGAAAACTAGGTCAAATTCAAGCATCTATTCAACTGGAATGATCCTGCTCAGCTCTGTGGTATCACTGGGCATGCTGGATCTAATCTGAAACAATGGGGGTTTTTGTGTGTACGACAACACTATTCTGAAGGACTGTCCGTGTTTCCCAAAGAAACAACCAAATAAATATTGTTCAGAAATATTTACTTGCTAGGCTGCATAATATTCACGCTTCTCTCACTCTTATGGACACAATTTCATCTGAACTGGCTACAATCACAGACTGTCAGACTCCAACAACAAAGACAACCATGCCAGTAAATGGCTGCAATTAAACATGATAATATGAATATCTTACAAAGTGCTAGCATACAAATTTAATACTGGCATGCCTTTGGAAAACAATGTACCTACTACGACGTAATAAACTGGTTGTAATCTCTCTTGTGAGATTTGATGTGAAAGTTTCAGCATAAAAAAAACCAAACAAATGTAACAATCTGCACATTGCCAAATTGTCTGTCGTCAGTGATAGAGACACAAAGCACACTGCAACTTCTTTTAAAACACAGAGCCGTGAAAGCAAACTGCCTTCACATTTTGACAATTTCTATACCAAGGTCTTGTTTCACAGATGTGCCATTTTTTATCCTCTGGTGGTGAAAAACTCAATCTTTCTCACATTCTCCGACAAGTAGATACTCACCTTCACCAAGTCCAAGTCGATCTCCAGCACATTTGCCAGCTGAGAGTTACATGAGGAAAAAGAAATATGACTCAACATACACTCAAACGCAGTCGTATTACTTATGAGAGGCACAGCAGATTTCAGAACACTACCTCTGCTACGTTTGTCTGCTCATCAATGGACACAAAGATTTTGTAGAGAAGAGTTTCAAAATAATCGCCCTGGACACGGTTCATGACAAAGCCTTCCAGCGGGGGCACTGAAAAACACAAGCAGTGAGGAACAACTGATTTTTTGCTACTTTATTTTTTATTAAGTGCACAGCTATAGTAGGGCACCATAATGCTGCATTCACATGTTGGCTGTAAGTGACAGACGGTAAACCGGATGTTCCACTGTTTTCAATGAGATTATGAAAAATTCCACAACCGCTGGCTGTGAGAGCGGCAACAGCGCATTGCGTCGACAATTGCCGTCAAAAATTTAAAATTTTCAACTTTTACCGCTTGCCTTAGTGACAAAGACAAAACGGATGTTTTATCTTTAATGATGAGAAAAGACGGGCAGCAAAAGACTGACTATTTAAGAGCAGAGAGTCACCTGGTTTTATATCAAGTAAACCTGTATAATTTGTCTGATATTACAGAGAAAAATTAAGCTGTAGTCTCACAAAAAGTTGACTTTTTAAGCAACCATCAGAGTCAGAGCTTCCTGTTTTAATATAATGTTGTGCAAAATGCTAAAACACTGTCATATCGTTCAGTTAAGTGAAGCTCGTATCTCACTGGGCTTGCGACCGATTGGCGAGTGGAACGAATGGCCGTTTGTCTAATTTGGCTCTTGGTCTAAATTTAGTCTGAAATTATTCTCTAAGCAGTCGGAATCTGTATCCCCATTCACTAATTAGTTGCTCGCCTCGATTTCATTTGCCAGTGGATTTTCAACATGTTGAAAACCAGGTGGCGAATGAACGACTGCTTATTTTCGTTAATTTGTCTAACTTTTCTCTAGCTAGTCTTTTTACTCACCCAAGGAGTCTTCAATAGACCGCTACCAAGCCACCCCCCGGTCTGTTTCAGTCGTCTCCTAAATATAAATTTTTTTTTTTTTTTTTGAAGGCGCACTTCACAGCCACACTTCAGAGAGTGAAAAAAGAGAGAGAGGAAAAAGAGACGGAGTCCTGTGCACGCGCATACACACAGAGAGACGCAGCGGGTGGGGTTCATCATGGACGTTTTTTTAACTTCCCCCGTACACAAATCAATAAATATTCCAATAGCTGCAAGTCAATAATTACTCAATATGATAAATATCTCCATAACATATGTGCAATAACAACGCTGCGACCGCACGCAAGAGAGAAAACGGGAGTCACTCGCACGCACGTACACACAATAATATTGGCCAGGAGTCCCTCCACAGTGGTCAGTAGAACGAGCGCCCGCCCGGTTCGCCAAAAACTTCAAATTCGTCACGCAGTCGTCTAAAAAGTCAGTCGTCACAGTCGCCAAACGGTCATCTCTCAGTGAGATACAAACTTAAATTATTGTCCGTCTTGTTTAACTGAAAAACAACAGCGTCTCACGTAGTCACCTACAGTCTGCCGCTGCAGACAACAGTAATGATGCTCTGACGACCAGTATGACAGTTTTACTACCGTCAACATGTGAAGGCAGCATAAGACTTTTTTTTATTACCATTATTAATTTATTCACCTCAAGTAACCTGTTCGAGCGTAAACTAGCATTACCAGAGTTAATATTTACATACAGTGTTTGGTCAAGCTGATTATCAGGGAAACACATCAGCATGAATAACACACACACACACAGCTGTACCTGATATGCAGCTGTCATCAGATATGGGCACATCCAAGTAGATGAAGCCCCGGTTGTATAAGCCTGAAATAAAAACAAAAAATTTTTTTTTAAATGACACTGTTAAAGATAAACCAGAGTATTTAGCCATGAATACAGTCCGTTGACCATCTCTGCTGCAATTCTAAATGTTAGACAAAAAACAAAGTTTATTTGTATTTATTTATATTTGACATGGACTTGGCCATTTGGCCAACAGTCCAACATTAAGATGTCTTATTTCGATTTTTATTTGGCACAAACAGTGAGTCCCAACCGACCTTTACTTAAGCCCCTCTCACACGGGGCAAAAAAACCTGCGTTTACTTCAGACAAACATAACGCAAATAACTGCAAGTTGTGTGTCGCAGATAATCGTCTACCTCACAATGGCGTTGCAACAGGTCCAGGGTTATTACAGAGTTTTGGAAATGTTAAAAAAAAAAATTTAAAAAAGATGATAAAGTTAAAGTTATTTGCACATTAACCGCACACTATCAGTGTGAGTCCATGCTTATGACGTAACTCACTCACTGCAGTGTGCAGAGCGGAGTATGAGCAGAGGTGAGGTGAAGCAAGCAGTTCTTCACTGCTGGATAAAATAAAGTCACTCGGCTATGGACTGAAGTTTACTAAGCAGGTAGTACATCCATAAAACACCCGATCCATCTCAAAGCGCTTCTTATATTGGCATGACGTCACAGCAGCAGCCTCAATTCTTCAAGTAACAGAAGCGGTTTTACAGTCGTTGCCACGGTAGCTGGTGCCTTACAATGTTAGCCCACTATCAAAGACCAGACCGGTTGATCGCCATTTTAATCTTCTTACTTTTGAGTGATATCTTTTTATTAACTCCGCAGAAAGCAGTTAACAGTATTTGTTCGATCTTTTGAACACTATGTTGTTTTATGAATGTACAGATGGTGTCATTCTGTTGACCGTCACTCCAGTGGGGGGAGGACATAGAAATGCTGCCTGTCCATGCGTGCGCGCGTCCGGGTGACACACAGTACTTCAGGACACAAGGCCTTCAGGCCAATGTCCCATTTTTCTCATTCATGCTGTGGGACCATTACTACCAGTTCCTGCTTTGTTGCCTCTGTCCTTAAATGTAGCCAGAACTTTAATTAGTCAGAGGTCTCATATAGTGCACGGTGCATGGGTTTCTCCCTGGCCGAGGTTTTTTAGTAAACAAGAACCCATCAGCTAAAGACAAATTACCGCCTCAGACTTTAATTTCCTGCAAGATTCAGGAAAACTAATTTTAATCCAAACTATGCAGATATTGAACTTGTTAAAAGTACAAGAGAGAATAGAATGGCAAAAAACTGGCAGGAAAAGTACAAGCCAGTCAATTCTCATTTAAACACCCACGCACTTGTGCTGAAATTGCCCTGCGTCTACTACATTTAATAGTATTTGATCCTCTTCAGTCACCACTTCTCTAGCTGCAGAGGTTTATTACTGTCAAACTGTTCTCTGATTAGCACTTAAACTTCACGAACAGATCCTCAGTCCCATCGCTTGTTTGAAATTCAGTCTGGCGTACTGATGAAAAACCTTCGTTATTAAATACAGGAGACTCTAGTGTGTTTTACCCATAACTCTTAAAAACTCTTTGCATTTGAACAAAATAAATATATTACCACTTCATCAGCGTGAAACTGACAAAGCGAGTTCAATTCAAAGAACAAAAGTGCAATGACACGCCATAATGGTATTGTACTGTAAACATTTTTAATTTCTTCCTAAATAAGTCTTAATGCACTCCAAGAATTTGACGCGTAAGGATGACGAGCTTATTGCAATCAAATAGTGTTTGACCGCATGAAAGTACAGGTGTAAATACACCAAAATGCATTCAGGAAAGATTGTAATCCAATGGGTCAAACCACACCCGGAGGTGTTCAGGGACGCATTGTGATCACATTGAACACCAGTGTAAAGGTAAATGAGCTTCCAACGAGTATGTGGGTGGTACCAAACGGCCAGGTCACCGCCCCGTGACCCTCTTCCCCACCTGTATGGCTGAACACAAGTGCATGTCTCTTCTGGATAACACCGACCGCAGTCTTCCACAAATAAAATCAAAGGTTTGACGGCGCATACACAGGTCTGTGCACGTCCGAACCCTCCCCCACCATCCTGTAGTGCGTTGCCGCATCCAGATCGTCCTCTCGAGAGTGTCGCACTTAAATAAAAGCAGCTGCATAAGTCTGCATACACCACTGCTTTCAGCTGCGGCATTCCAGCAATTGAAGACGACTTCTTTCCATGCTTTCAAAAGCAAGAAAACAACAATCTTGTTTGTTTGCTTGTTTTGTGGACCTGCGCAATCAGAGAAGATGTGGACAGAGGATGTGGACAAAGCGATCAGATTTCAATCATTCTCACTGTGGTCACTGTAAACACACATTAACACCAGGTGTAAATGTCAGGTCAGGGAGCATGAGTTGGTGCTAAGCATCGTCACATACACCACACCACGGAACTGCCTTGGCTCCTGGATGGCAACCACCCAGGCAGATAATCAGTCTAGCTACACCAAGTTCAGGAAGTCACTGAAAGCCTGGATCCTAGTCTTTATCCAGGACAATCGGGAACCTGGACACTCCGATTCCTCACTCAGCTTCTCAAGTGCTGCAATCAAGGTGTCCATTGATTCTGCAATGATCACAGCATCGTCCACGAAGTAAAGGTGAGTAAACCTTTTTCTCACCAACAAAGATGCCTAACACACTGGATTCCACAACCCTACCCAAGACCCAGTCCGTGCAAGCACTGAACAGTGTAGGTGCCAGAACACATCCCTGACGAACACCAGCATTAACTAGAAAAAAACTCTGAGATTCTGCCCGTGCTCCGTAAGTGTAATCAGGTTAACATCATATCTAGATACAATCTAGATATGAGACACACTTTAATGAAGGGTGTAAATGACACCATTGAGACTTACAGTTGTTTAAACAGGGGATAAAATAATTGATACTCACTTAACACCACATTGTACTCCGTTGAGCCAGCCAACTGAGGACCAGAATCAATCATCTTATCAATTGCTTTCTTTTCTGCTGAAGAACAAATCTGTAATTACACAGAAAACAGACAACATTAGCATGCGTGAGTTTACAGTTTCAATGTGTGTCACAGTAAAAAAGTAAATAAATACAAAACACCTGAAGTCAACAACAACAGGAGAGAAGCCTTTTGGAAGATGAATAAATTTGCATTTTATAAGTCTTAAGAGAACTTTTGAAAGTTTTTTTTTTTTTTTCTGGAACGAAAAATGTTGATAACTTGGTTGTTTTTATTTTTTTGTCAGGTGAGATCTAAACATGCAGCAAAAGGCCTCATGGGATCAACCAGTGCAGCCTCACAGATATCGTTTATGAATTTCAATGAAAGCTCAGGGTAAAAATCATGCCAACACATATCTCTCTCTGAATTTGTAAATTATTAATAAATGTATAATAAAGGGAAGAAAGATTAAAAGAATAAATTAGTGCTTCCACACTCTCTTTGCTATAAATTTAACATCAAAATAGTAAATAAGCTTCGCCGCAATAACTGTGTTTGCTGGAAAATGACAAACCATAAACATTTCATGACAAAATTTAAAAAAAAATAAAAGATTTCTCTTTGCGTGCTCTCCAAACACAATATGTTGTATGTGTGACACCAGTGCAGCCTACAGCAGATGTTAAAATTTAAACACACGTTAAGAGAGATCTGAACAAGAAAAGAATGAAACTTCATTCGCACCCTAATATCGTCCTCAGTGATATATCCTGTCTGTGCCACCCACCACGGCTCCACAGAGATTTCTACTGGCTTGGCCGGCAGCAGGTCCCGTGCAGATTTCCTACGGAAGAATTTCTGAGACACATCAGGATGCACGTGAGATGAGCTGGAGTCATCAAAATCTATTCAATAGCACTATGCAGAGTTGGCATTTTAATCATGAGAAAGGTGATGCGAACCTGAGGTGTAACCTATATTAAATTGTGAAAATTTGCCAATATTCATTGTGAAACTGACAAATGTTAAGTAACTTCAATTTATTGAAAACATTTTCAAGCTCATTTCAAGTCACATTACTTCAAAACCACACATATGTTAAGAGAGAGAGAGAAGGAAGAAGTGTCAGCTTCGGCTACTTTCAACAAAATCCTTTCCACGGGGTTATGTGGACTGTTAGCAGGATTATGCAAAAACTACTGAACCGATTTTCTTGAAATTCGGTGGGAGGGTGGAGTATAGGCCAAGGAGGAAACCATTAACTTTTGAAGCAGATCCAATTAAGGGGGCAGATCCAGGAATTTTTTCCCCACTTTCTTTAACATTGGGAGATAGGACGATTTAGTGGATTTCTATCAATTTCTCGGAAATTAATACATAAACCATCATGAATAAAATAATAATAATCACGTATTCACAGTACGAGACATTTCAATAATATATTTAATTTGGTGTAGAACCCTGTAAAGATCCAGATTTTATGGATCAAACTATGAATTTTTAGAAGGTGCATTTAGATTGAGTGAGTGAAAGTTACAAACTGGGCTAGAAACCTGCAACTCTATTTTTTTTACATATTCTGTGAGCATGCAAGCATAACATTTAGTTCTGATGGAGTGAACACAACAAAATTATTCAACATGTATGTTATGATGTTTAACCAATACATTTACAAAGGTTCGTTTGCCAAACCAGCATCATTATCATATGGGAGGAGAACTGTATGGCACTTCTAGCCTTTTAGACTAAATATAAACGCATATCCCTTCCAAAGATAGTGAAAAGAAAGACCGTTTTAGAAAAACATCTCACTTTAGAAGACCTGCACTGGTTCATCAGGTCAATATACTGGTTTCTCCCAATCCCGAGCAGCCTCAGACCTGCAACAAAGAAGGAAAATAAAAACAAGTGTAACTCAATCTTACCTGAGGAACTAGCCATGAACTTGTTGGAATCTGCACCACAGTGAGACTATTGTGAAAGGATCTGACTGCAGTGCAGCTTCAAAAGAGAGAATTAATAAGCAGCTAAATTTATGCAATGGTCTCCAGGATGTTTCCAACTTCATGTCAAAGCGTTTCTGCAGTGAATAAAGAAGCTTCGCAAGGGGTAAAAGTGACTCATCACAACTACAGCAAGGGAGTACATCCACAAAAATATCCACAGCTTCTCCGAGGCACACAGTAAAGCACAGCTACTCCTTCTAACAACCTATACAGAGGGATCTGGGAGGGTAATGAAAGAATGTGTGTGTATTCTTATCTGACAAGAAATTAACAAGTACAGCCCTGGTCAGAATTGTTGGTACCCCTATATTTTATGTACACATTTTAAAATATTGTCAGAAATAAATGCAAACAAACCAATTTTATTTTATCAAAATATTTTTTAAATGTCCAAAGTTATTTGGTCACTGAATGTGTCTTGGACTTCATTTCCATCAATCATTCAGAAATACAAACAGCATGGTACTGTATGGTAAATCTGTCTGGAGGAGGCAGTTCTCAAAAACTGAGTGACCATGGAAGAAGGAAATGTGTGAGGAAAGCCACCAAGACACCCATGACAATTTTAAAGAAGTTATAGGTGTCTGTAGCTGTGATTGTAGAAACTGTGCACAGTGTAACTTTTAACTGTTGCATCGCCACTTATACAACTTCATGGTGGAGTGGAACAGAGAAGGATTTTCATAAAACAAAGAAGTGAAATTTCAGCTACAATTTGGCAGAAGGCACATGGGAGGGGCAAGCCTAAATTTGATCTGTTTTGTTGTATGAAAATCCTTCTCTGCTCCACGCCACTGTGAAGCTGTGAGTGGTGATGCAACAGACAAAAGTTACACTATGCACAATTTCTCCAATCACAGCCACAGATGCCTATCACTTCTTCAGACTTGTCCTGGGTGTCTT
>OMMV01188916.1:0-12837 GCA_900302635.1 Chatrabus melanurus | reverse complement strand
TATGTGTGGATTTGATTTATTACTTGTATTCTTTTACTAACTGGAACTTTAGGAAATTTGCATCTGTGATAAACTGTAATGCAGATTTCACTTGTTTGTGGCTCAATTGGTTGACTGTGGCACAAAAAGAGATGTACAATCAGGGGTGTTGGGAGAAGACCGTTCATGGATAGCAAGCAGAGGATTTGATTGTCCATTTCTTTTTTAATTTTGTACTATTTGTATCAATAAATCTCAGCAACAAAGGAAAAAACCCATGTTTGTTGATCTCTTCCTAAGATGGCAAAGTGATAGCGCAACACAAGTTTCCTAGAAGTGGCTCAGAATGTCCTCATTTATAGAATAGAATGCCTTTTATTGTCACTATTTACATACCAAAAGCATCTGTTCAAAGCTGATTTAGCATATTAGCTAAAAGCCTTCCAGCCCATCGGCTGCCCTGTGGGTTTTATAGGTAGAAAAGCAAAATGCTGGGACAAAATGCTGGGACTTCTAGTGTTTAATTAAGTATGATCACTTTCAAAGCAGAAGGTTCCTGGTTCAAGGCCACCCCTGCCCACTCTCCATGTAATGTGGAGTTGCATCAGGAAGGGCATCTGGTGTAAAACCTGTGCCAAATCAACATGCAGATCTTTATCGGATATGCTGTGGTGACCCTAAGTTGAACTTGGGAGAAGCCGAAAGAACACAGCAATATATTGTTAGTTTTATTTTATTATTATTTTGAATAAGTTATTCAATTCAAAATAAATGTTATTTGTATAATTGTATCACTGTTGTTGAGGCATTTTTAATCTGGGCCGATTAAGGCACATGTTGTTATCACATGGCTTGATTAAGGTATACATTAGGCTGACATCTGGTGCCAGTGCTGAAACTGTTCTGGGCCAGCACAGGGGCATCAGTGTGTCTGAAGCTGGCCTCGTGCTGGCCTATGTCTGGGCCACCTCTGGCAAACCAGATCTGGGCCACCAAAAGGCCGTCATTCTTTGCGGTATGTGGGCCAAGTGCACAGGCATTGTGTGGGCCAGAACCGGGCCAGACCACTTTTGCTATGTGGGTGATGAACTAAATTGATCATTCTGCAACATCGACATTTTGAAAACTGCACCACTCTCTTGCTGACTGCTGAGTTGTGTGCCGGTGTCAGATGGCTGGCTGGATTTTTTTTCTTCCATGCTTGTGTTGAACGTTTTGACACCTTTTATTCCATGGAAACAGGCAAAAGATCTGCAAAATGATAAATGGATCACAATGATGAGGAAAATGCAAGAAGTGTTGTGTCTTTGAAACACTAAACACAAAGGATGCTTTTCCTTTCTAGTGAGACAGACAGACGCACGGGATATTTGCGGGACACTCCAACAGTCTTAAGCCATTATTTTGATGCCAAGTGCATAATGCGTTGTAGAAATACTTTTGGAGTGTGTCTGCCCATGCAATGCTATTTACAGAATGCAAACTCACCACAAACCACGGCACTGGATGCATGGAAACTGGAATAAATGAATCTCTTTTTGGCTTCTCCCATTTTGCTCAGGGTTACCACAGAGGATCTGGTGTGGATTCGCATGTTGATTTAGCACAAGTTTTATGCTGTGTGCTCTTCCTGATGCAACTCCAGATCTACAAGTAGAATGGGGCATAGGTGGCCGTGATCTGGGGACCACTGTACTGCAGATAGGGTTGAGTAAGTGACCTAATTAGTAATGGGCATGTTATGGGTTTAACATAACATCAACCAATCAGAGTGGCACCTCCCACCACCTTTAATACCTGGAGTGTGCAAGGCACAAAGCACACTACTATTGCATGGCTGAGTTAAAGACGGTGTCTTTTCTGGATAAAAACAAACCGCAGTCTTCAGCAAACAAGGTCAAAAGTTTCCGGTGCATAATGTCCCCATTGTTATCCACCATTATTACTGTTTTTCCTACATCTACATCATCTTCTGGACAGTGGTGGCACTGAACACAGCTGAAATAAATGCAGTTGCATAAATCAATATTCTTTGGTTTCATCTTTGGCATTATGATGATGATGTTGATGATGGCTTCATCCCCTGCTTTGAAAATGAAGATAAATATTATGTAAAAATCATATCGAGTTATAATCTGGCTACAAGACACATTATGATGCCAGCTGTAAATGGTGCCATCTGTGCCACCCTGTCAATGTGCACCAAAGGAAACAGGCCACCAAAGGTCCCTGAAGTGAAGCAGTAAGGTGAGGCTATGCAGTCCTCTATCCATGTAGAGATGGTATGCTAGGCTTTCTGCAGTTGGTAGATCTGCTGTGCTGACTGCAACTGATCACACCCGTGCTAATCTTGGTAGTCCGTCGTATTTGACAATGACAACTCTGTTGTGTAAATTCATGTATTGTGTGTTCTCAGATGGCTGTGGAGTCCCAGTCTTGCGTGGCATGGGCGATCACAATGAGGACATCGAAATTTTCTTGGGTTGGTTGTTTTGGACCCTGTTGCTGATTTCCTCCTCTCGCGGAATTGTCCTTGGCACTTTGCTGTAGCTATCTAAGAGCAATCTGTTCATGCACTATACTGGGTTTTACACAGTTTTTTAAATGGGTTGCGTTACTCATATGTTAGACCATAAGCCTAGTTTCATTTGCACAGGATACAGTATATTCCACCACTCATCCAACAATCTCACACTAATTTGGTAAAGCTAATAATAATTTTTAGTTGTTATTTACACTGTGTTGGAAAGGTAATGAGTCACCGCTATGGCCACTTTAAAGGTTGCACTGTGTGGTACTGTTTTCGTAAGCTCGTATATATACAATGCCCTTTCACACCGAATTGTTGATTTGTGTGGTCTGGACCAGTGACCAAAACTGATCAACCATACCAGCTCCATGCAGAGTGTGAATGTGTGTTCATACCTCCTCAAAGGAAATGAGCTATCTGCAGACACACACCATGGGCCAATTGAAACAGACCAAATATGGTCAGTGAGAAAGCAACCTAACGTCTCCATACATACTGTACAGCATCCATCCAGAAGCAAACAAACTACTGCAGCATTCTAAAAGAAGCAAATGTGTGGCCACTGTGTGCATGAAATATACAAACAGTGGGACAGCAGGGACAGCTCTTTCGCTGCATCCAGTAGTACAACATGTATTTTGGAGGCTGTGTTAATGCAGAACCACTGGACTGTTTTTGTAGACTTCACCTTCTCTGGTTTGTCTTTGTCAAACCTGAAACATGGTCTTGAAGGCTGGAGTGAATGACAGCACAACACATTCTAAATATTATGTGGCAGCATCTGTCAGTGTTTTCCATTTATCTCTGTCATGTTTATATTTTATAGAGAAGGAAAAAGCCTGAGCCACCTGTCTGGGGCCAGATGTTGATGAAGGCGGCGCAGCAGCGAACTGAATTTCAAGTTGGGATTCGGCAAGGGTGTAATTTTCATTTCAGCTAAGGGGGAATCATCTGATGGAATGTTGAGATGGAGTCTTCCAAACTGTTAGTTTTCACCAACTACACTTTGAAAAATAAATAAAAATATTTAGCTATTCATTGGTGTAATACACTGTAAATGTTCAAACAGCCACCTGGGTTCCATTGGAAATTGTTTTTTTGTTTGTTTTTTTTTTTTGTTTTTTTGCAGCAATGTTGTATGAGTGGCTGTACAGTGGCTGCACTGTCTGAAGTGTGAAGACCTGGAATTGGCAAGAACTCTGTGGATGGATACACCTACTTTTGGTCTGGTCACCCCAATGGTCAGCATACAGAGGGAGTGACAGTTGCTGTGGCAGACCAGCTCCTTCCAATGGTGTCGGATGTCACCCCTGTCAATGCGTATTATATGCCTCATACTCAAGCATTCACCGAGTGTTGTTTCTGTTGT
The DNA here is from genome assembly GCA_900302635.1 of Chatrabus melanurus. Classification (NCBI taxonomy): domain Eukaryota; kingdom Metazoa; phylum Chordata; class Actinopteri; order Batrachoidiformes; family Batrachoididae; genus Chatrabus; species Chatrabus melanurus. Next base: position 8,959 of record OMMV01188916.1, on the reverse strand, counting down.
CTCAGGCTATGCTCCGACTGCGGTGAGCGACGTTTTAGTGAGGGAGACCTTTTATTTGCAGCTTCACTTCATGATTAACGACTGCCCCAGAGTTGACAGTTTATTGGTAATGGGTGATTTCAATGTGCCCACTGGCACCAACAGGGCTGGTGATGAGGACTGCATTGGTCCGCATGGATCTGGTAACTGTGGTGAAAATGGCTCAATGTTCCTTGACTTTGCAAAAAGTCGGGGGGCTACAAGTTGCTGGATCCTGATGTCAACATCCAGACGTACATTGCTGGACATGATATTCTAATACTGGCGTTGTTGCCAAGGAGATTGACGATGTCCTTGTCAGAAAATGCTGGAGAATTCTGCAGAACTGTATGGTCTATGGAAGTGCCCAGCTTGTGAATTCTGACCACAGATTTTTTGTGGCTTCCCTGTGGATTCAGTTGAAGTCTCACAGACTGCTGCCTGCTCTCTGCAGAGGTTAAATTTGGCCATACTTCAAGATCAGACTGTTTCTAAGGAATTTGAGTGCAGTCTGGCTGGAGGACTTGTAGACATGGACACAGTTGGCAAGCCAAATGGATTGTGGGAGTTCTTCCGCAACCATAACTTGAAAGTTGCTGAGGATTGTATTGGAGTTGCCAGTGTATGCAGGAGGAGGTATTTCATATCTGAGTGCTCTCTAAATATCATCCAAAGGAGTCATAGTGCATGGCTTGATGGAAATTGTAGGATGTACAAGGAACTGAGAAAGTGGGCTGTGATGGCCCTGAGAGTGGACAAGGAGACATTTGTCGAGGAATCTGTGATCAGGTGACACACCATATGTGGTCTAGTGACCCTCGAACTGGTTACAGAGGAATCAAAGCACTTTGTTTCTCTAAACCTACACCTCGTCCTACTGCACTTATGGTGGAAGGTGGTTCAGTCCTGACAGAGGCCTCTGCTGTACTGTCACATTGGGCTGGCTACTTTGAGCAGTTGTATTAGGCTAATCCTCCTGCTGGGATGTTGGACATTTCCAGTGACTGAATTAATTAAAAAAGAAAAAAATTCATTTTTCTACTATTTTGACAGTTGCCGTAGCATAGTAGAATACCTAACATCCATTTATTATTAAGATTATTATTATTATTATTTATAATATTTTATTTAATTTTAGAACATTTAATGTGTTTTTGTTGTCGTCTAACTGATGCACAAACACAAATCACTACAGGTGACAGAAAATGTTTGGCATGAACTGAAGGATAAAGAATATTAGTGACAGTAATAGTGGGTAGATAAGTCTCAGAAAACCACGTGTGTTTTATGAAGGTCAACAGCCTTGTTCTATTGCTACGCTTATTGCATTGCTTTGGATCAGTTACCCATAAAGCATATATTGGTGAGGAATTTACCTGTATTCAGGGTGTCAACTATGCACAGTAGAACATGGTACTATGTTGTTTTGACATACAAGTTGGACTTCAAGTTTGCTATCTGTTCTGAAATTGCTGTAAAATCATGGATTTTGCACTATTCTGTAGCATTTAATATGAAGTTTCTATGTAGCATAGAGTTTCTGTCAGGACACCTAAATCAGATTGAGTTTTAGCTATCGACTATATACTGGACAAATTCTCTGTTATGTCACGCAAAGCTTTTCTGATGAGGAAGTTTGAAGCTCAGATGGGGCAGTTCAAAATGTCCCCATCTTGGCAGACTCTGCCTACCTTTTGGCCAACCCATAAATAGGTAATGAAGCAAAGCATGGGCAAAGCCGGCATGACCTGGGTGAGATGAATGAAGTCTGAACATGCCCACCATCTCACAGTTTCCAAAACAAGCAAAGCTAAATCTAACATCGTAACTTTGTTTGGGTGTTTGATTAATGCATATTTTTGTGAATTGGGTTTCTGGTTTTCATAACAGTTGGGTTGGGTGCAGGTATTAAAATCTATGACTGGCATATTTGCTCAGTAACTGTTGCACCATAAGTGGCGCTAATATCACCACGCAATCTGCTAATTAGTCCTAACCTCATGCTGTTGTGTTCTTTCAGCTTTTCCCAATTTCAACTTGGGGTCGCCACAGCATATCTGATATGGATCTGCATGTCGATTTGGCACAAGTTTTACACCAGGTGCCCTTCCTGATGCAACTCTACAGTACATGGATATTGGGCAGGGGTGGCCTTGAACTGGGAACCTTCTGCTTTGAAAGCGACCGCACTTAACCGCTGGGCCACGACGCTGCCATGATACAAAATTTTTAATCAATGGAAGTACTGGGGTACCAACTTAGATGGTCTGTTAGTACAATTAATCACACAGCAAGCCATATGACCTCAGGTATTTGTTATAAAATGTTCAGGAAGGACTCACCAGTAAACTAGCTGTCACTCAGAGAAACCACACCCCTAATTATTCCTACATTTATGGCTTAAAATGGCTTAAACTGAGGAGTAAAAAAAAAATCACCCTCCGTACAATTGGTATGAATGTGGAAACTTGCAATAGAGACCAAAAATTTTTTTTTTTGTACCAGGCAGGCTATAAACATGTTTATTTCTGCTGTAAAGTTGGAGATTTTAACACGGGGCTGTACTTTTGGAGCCAGCCTCAAGTGGCCATTCAAAGAACTGCATATTTTGACACTTCCACATTGGCTTCAGTTTTCAGCACCGGAGGTTAGTGCTAGAGTCCCTGATGTCACGTGGTCATGTGACATGAAAACCTCTGGTTTGACGTGAAAACACTACTTTAGTAAAAATGTTGCTTTTAATAAGCGACTTGCGCATCTTGACTCCCGCAGTGCATTGTGGGATCTGGGCTACCACTCAACAGCTCAAAATAGCGGAAAGCAGTATGGATTACTATGATTTAGTTCAGTTTAAACTTTGGAAAGCTGATGACTTAAAGCGTTTTTACAGTTGTCGTGGACTGCCTGTGACATTCAGGACTGTGTCTGGCAGTAAAGAAGAACTGATCGCTCTCACATACGCTGCGTCAGTCCACAATGTACCGTATGTTTTGATGGAGGAGGAGCGAGAAGTTATCAAAAATGACTGCATGTCTTTACTAACGGTTGGAGGCGAGCAAATTTTTGACCTTTTGAAGCTGACAGACGGATGGCTGGACAAAGCCCAGGGACTAAAAATGTGTCCGCCGTGCATGTCAGCTGATACAGCCGAATATTTGGCAAACAGATGAGAAATCATTTCTACATCACCTTCATAATGACACAAGGAAGGTGAGTTGAAATGGAAACTCATTTTTTTAAACATTATATACCTCAGGAGTTTATGCTGTGACAAACTGAAGCTGGGCGATATTACAGTGATGAAAAATATTAAATCTATTCTGAATAATAACTATGGAATAATTCATGATGGTTTCAAAAATATTGACAAACTAAATATCTGCAAGAAACTTACATTTTATGTCCATCTTTTACGTCCGTCTCGGACTTTGTTCTTGGTCAAAGCAAATGGAGCTTTAATCCACATTTCTTTTCCTCGTTTTTTCCAGCAATCATGTGTTTTCTCTGCCACGTTTTAGCTTATAGCTGCCGTTAGTGCCGTCTTTTATAACGTGTCCACCAGTCATTGCTATAGGTCTCTTATATTTCGGCTTCTCCCAATTTCAACTTGGGGTTGCCACAGCAGATCTGACATGGATCTGCAAGAAGATTTGGCACAAATTTTACGCCAGATGCCCTTCCTGATGCAACTCCACATTACATGGAGAATGGGCAGGGGTGGCCTTGAACCTGGAACCTGGGGTTGTTATAGGTCTCTTATAAGTCTCTTAAATCCTTTAACCACTGAAATTGCTTTAAAGTTCTGGTAGTACGGTAGCCCAAGTAGTTCACTTGGAAAATCCCGCACAGATGCGTTCTGCAAGTCGCTTAATCTGTCTGTGCAGAGGGCTATATTTGCTCTTTGATTAACTGAAGAAAACAAGTTTAAAACAAAAACCATGATTTTTGATGGGAAGAATGTAAAAAAAATAAACCTTAAATGAATGAGATAGTAGTTTCACTTTTATCAGTGTAATATGCAAAACTTTGTTCAACAAGATGCCAGGCACAACTTTGTACAACTATGAGTATGTGTCTCACAGGTCACAGGGTTCACCGACACAAACAGGAGATTGATTTCAAAGTTCAACTTGAGGTTTGTTTTCTTGCGAGTGGACACATAACACGCTATCATCGATCATATCCTGCGAGCATTATGAACACTTTACAAGACATTACGTCATTGTAGATGTGCCTGTGCACAGATTTACGGTCTGAAGAACAGAGCAACAACAAGAGAAGAACATCAATAGTACTCCTTCGCTGATGCAAGTAGATTTTTGCGATGGCTTGTTTGTGAAGAGACATTGAAGAACAATGATTACAACCGCACACCAGAGGTAACCTTGAAAACTGATTGGATTTTTAAGCTTCTGACCACATATGAATAAATGAGACAACTACACCTGCTCATGGTTTGTGTTTGTGAAAAGGCTCATTTAAGAGGCACAGAAGATCTTAAATGAAACACACCTTTGTTTATTCAGACAGGAATGAACAAAAATATTCTGCTGAGGGTTCCGTTTTTGTCTCTGTGTCTCTGGTAGCCTTTCATAGCTGTATGACTTAATTCATGTCATTCACTGGTCGAGTTTTGTCCCTGCATTGGTTGCGTTGTTCAGTTCTGGAGCCTGTCTCTCCTGGTGTGACTGAGGCTGTCTCCTCACACAGTGAAGTAATATGGACCTTAATTGCTGTGGTTAACAGCATGTGTGGCTACTTTGTGCCACTGATCTGTCACACCTGTCTGCCCAGTCAGTATACTAAACCACGGCCCCTCCACACATCCCCACTTTCCAACTTAAGCAAGAGACACACTGAGCCGACGTTCAGCCATCTGGGCTCGTCAAGTGTCAATGACCTAAGTTCAGTTCAGTGTGTCCCATACTAGTGGCATGTCGGCACTTGTGGACGTCAGATATTAGTGGCTTTTTCGCTGATTCAACATGCTTCATTGGCGTTGGGGCCATGGGGTGAGAGAGCGCATTCTGATTGGCTGTTCAGCTTTTAGTGAATCAGTGCACAACAAGGGAAATGGAAGTGACAAAACCAAGCAAGCAATGGAGACAAGAGGGCACACACCACAAACCATCAAGAGTTTGATGCAGCCGTTGACAAATGTGTCAAAAGCTGTAAATGACCGCCAAATCTGTCAGTGATGAGCGGGAGTGTGGCAGAAACGGTGAGCAAATGATGCTTTGTTTACAATTTATATCTCCACGGCTTCTGGTTTCCCTTTCTGAATGACACCCACAGACTATTGTCACCTACTGGCATGGAGAGTATATGCATATGCATAACATACATGCTAGATAGCCGTCTGCTGTAGTCTTTCCAGCATGTTCGAATGCAAATTTTTCAGGCAATGGGGGCTGGACAGCCATGAACTCACGGTTGATCAGAGTCTCCGCTAGTAGACCTGAATTTCCCCGTTGTGTCTCATGCTTTAGGCCATGCACTCATCTGACAGAAGACCCCACATGCACACACACACACACAAACACACAGACATTTGCAAGCAAGATGGGAAGTTTTGCACCACCATCCGTGTGCCTGGTTTATGGATGTTCTCGAAGTTTAAGGGACAAAAGAGAGAGAGAGTCAAATGTATAGCTGCCTGAAGTCAGAAAGCAAATTAATATTTTTCCCCCATATACCAATAGTCATTGCCTTAGGCCACTGGTTAATGTACATGTTTCAGAACCACACAATAAGAAAGGAAGCATGTCCTGCATAGGTATCGGCATAGCCAAACACCTCTGTCCAGTGACCTCATGATTCCATAAATTGTCAGGCATCTGACCTGAAAAATAATACCTGGGTGTCTTTTGTACTATGTCTCTTTGGAGAATCCACTGGAATGACTTTGTGTCAAACAAACGGTTACTTAGGTGGATTCAGATGAGGGGCATCACTTGTGTAGTGAGGGAAGGTCAGCTATGACATTTTGGCCATGTGGTGGCCTCATGCAGAGCAGACTCAGTAGGGTGGCAATCTGCTATGGCCACTCTATCAAGACAGAATGGAAGGCACAACACAAGATTGACACAACATGGAATAACATAACAGAAAATTTGCAACTGAGACAACTAACTCATTGTTCGCAATGGTGGGATGACTGAATAGATAACAGCAAGATGTAGATCAGAGTCCCAGAAAAACAACTGCATTAGTAAGTTCATGTGTATGTTGATAGAGTGCCACTGAGGTAGCAGAATTCATGGAGCCTACTCTAATCCAGCTTGAGCTCCAAATTGTCTTCAGGCTTGCTATCAGTCAGCAAGTGAATTCCTCGGATCTAAAATGTCCTATGTGGTCTTTGATTACAGTATGCTGATGCAGGGTCTCAGTCATTCAAATATGAGATATCCATGGGATCAATACTCCCATGCTCGATGTCGTATTTCTCTTCCAGATGTATTTCCACCCATCCAAGTTAGATTCAAGTTTGTGGAAGTGATCTGGCACATGATGTTGAAGAAAGCGTTTAACCTTTTGGTCATGCATAACTTCATCTGTTTCTATCTGTAATATGTCGATATTGCTTTGAGTGCTTTTGTAATTAGGGGTAGAGCAGCAATTCACAGCATCTCTAGTTTTGCAAGATAGATGTCGGCACATGATGACCAGACTTTCCATACCATATTTTGCTTCTTATGTAGGCTAGATAGCGATACCTCGGCAGAGTAAGAACTGCTCTCCGTACATACGATGAGATGACATTAACAAAAAGCAAAGAAACAAATGCAAATTCTGATCAAATCTTTTGATAGCCTATTGTCAAATTACAGTGAAGGACTTCAAAATGTAAAGCATTCCCAGAAATGATGTCATCAAAAAGTAAAACTGTACTTTAGTCCGGAGACCATCTTGTTCTTTCATTGGATTTATATCTGGACCACATGGTCATAAAATATCGTGCTTGGGTTCATTTTGTTCGGGAGAAGGTAAGCCTTCTGCAGCTATTCATATACTGCAATTTTGTTGAGAATTAGAAATGAAGAATCATCCCAATCCCTACTTCAGGGGCGCTTGGACCACCCCCAGGCTGCTTTGGCTTTAAGTGGTTAAACAGACTATCAAATGTAATGTTTAGCACATCATCCATCTCATCCTGCTGTCCCTGAGAAGCGACACAGGGGTATCCACTGCTGCTACACCAGGCTGCACGGACACTTCTGCCCTCAGGCTGGAAGACTGTTAAATGCTGTTCGTCTCCTCCACAGTACAATAAACACAACCCATAAATAGCATTTCCCATACATGCATCTGTCCTACATGCTCCATATGTAGACTGTATATAGACAGTGCATAACTATTCATGCTCGCAATTGCACAAACAGGCTCTGCATACTATTATTCATGATCTTTCCAAAATAGTATAAGCAGCTGATGGTGTAAGAGTGGTCTACCTCCCAGTGTAATATGAAATGTAATGTGCACATCTGTTAAGCCAATATGAGCCTTCTTTGATTTACACAATCTGCATATTTTTTATTTTAGTCATTGCAGATGATTTTAATCATATTTGCACAAATAGAGTCAATTAGTACTGTTTGATTCATCACACAGTGTACAGATCAGGTCAGGTCTGGGAGCATGGGGCAGTGCTGTGCGTTGCTTCGCTGGATGCACCTCGCTATGGAGCCACCTTCCATCATGGATAGCAACCACTCAGGCAGACAACCGGTCAATTACCACCTCTTGAAAGGAATCATCTTTCAGCCACAGCCAGGTGAAATGTGGGTGTCCAATTGGCCTTTAACAATTGCTGGAGTCCTCAAAACAGAGACATATGTGTGCGGGATAATGCCCGGAGAAACACGCCACATGGCCAACATGTCATAGTTGATGCTCCCTGACAATGCAAGTGATACTCCTCATCTGAGTCTCCCTGTGTAACTGTTTGTTTGACACAAGTCATTATAGGAGCACCGAAGGATCCTTCGAAGAGATCTAGTACCAAAGCCATTCAGACATCAAACTAGGTCACTGGTTAGTGTCCAAGTCTCACAACCATACAGAAATAGAGGAAGGACCAGGACCCTAAAGACTAAAGACTTGTTCTCTTACAAAGGTATTGCTATCGCCAAACACCTGTGTCCAGCGATTTCAAGACTCCATAAGCTTTTTCCGGGCTTCTCTTGATCTCAAAGGTGGAGGACTCAGAGACATGAATGTCATGAAGTGAATAGCTCTACAAGGTCAACACTTTCACTGCAGACATATACACTACTGATGGACGGTTCCAGGAAATCAGTGAAAACCTGGATTTTAGTCTTGATCCAGGATAATCGCAAACTCAGACACTCCAATACAATATACATTATATTTTAATATGTGGCTTACCTGTTTTGGTGAAGTTTTTGTTCAACTGAAGAGCTCTTTTCCAAAACGCTATAAATAGATTTTTACTGTTTTGAGAAAAATGACATTTGCTACCCAGACCCACTGATCATACCAACATTCATTTTATCCTGTGAAACCTGTTTATTGGCACAGTCTGAACATGTTCAACAATAACTGGCAAATCAAACAACAATGTTGGTGATTTTAAACCCAAAGTTTATTATATTTGTTGCCAAAATGCTATAAATTCAGACATTCATTTCCTTCTTTCTGTCTAGTTAAAACAAAAGAACATGCAGTGGAAATCCTGTAGAGGATGTGAAGTACCACCTTTAAATGGATGATTTAAAAAAAAGGTGCATCGTGCACTACAGTGTATTTTCATAATTGTTTTTTATCACCTCAACTAAGGCTTGAGGTGTGATTTTGGAATACAGCTGTAATCTTGGGCCACTGAGAAACTGTGTGTGTGGGGGGGCTTTTCATAATCTGAGGTAAAATTAGACCATGATCATAGATTATAGAATTGTGGGACTTTGGAGATGTTGAACAT
>OMMV01188909.1:0-10403 GCA_900302635.1 Chatrabus melanurus | reverse complement strand
AAAATACAAATATCGGGGATCAGGACTCGGTGTCGGCAGATACTCAATATGATATATATATATATATATATATATATATACATTGATTATTTGGTTAAATTAGTTTACTTGCTGTGCAGCAAGTAGATTTGACCCCCAACTTGTCCGGCATGGCAAATGACCTCTGGGGCTAAGCATAGAGCCCTGCTTACACGATAACTGTTATTCTATCGAGGATCTCGCGAGAACTGTAATTCCAATAGTCATGGCAACGGATCGGAAAGTCCCACTAAATATTTCCATTTCATAATTTTTTTTTTAATCCAATATTGCCTTCATGTTCGTAATTCAGAACTGGCACAGCAGCTGTCATATGATGACATCATTGATGTCTTTGTATCCAGAAAATGCAGACGTGTGCATCTGTAAAAGGCAGTGAATGTCTTGTACTGACTCTATTATTGAAAGACACAAGGGCCTGGCTGCCGCTATTTATTTATTTATTTTTAAATGATTATTATTTCAGGTTGAAGTTACTTTTTTAAGGAAAACATCTTTTGTATTTTTTGATCTGAATTGTTTTAGTTGTTGTTTGGTCTATTAGTAATAATAAAATTATTATGTGGAATGGCATTTTGTCACATACTGTTTTTTTTTAGAAGGGTTGTGCTGTCTGTGTGTGTATACCGGGGGTGGGGGCCTCATAACAAAATTTCGCTTAGGGCCCCAATTTGACCAGGGACAGTCCTGGTTCTGCAACTGCTTTGTTGCTAATCATACACATGTAATGTTACAACTATACGGAAAATGATTTAATAAAACAACTAACTAGGTAGTTGCACGATACTATCCAATAAACACATATTAGCACCATACATCATACTTGCTTGTAAAGTCACATTGAGGTGCACAAGCCAGCACATTCTGAGTGTTGATTCCAGGCTCGGATAAATGAGGAGTGCTGCATCAGGAAGGGCATCTGGCGTAAATTTGGCCAAACCAAACATCCATTCTCTATACCCGCTTATTCCAATTAAGGGTCACGGGGGTGCTGGAGCCTATCCCAGCAGTCATTGGGCGAGAGGCAGGGTACACCCTGGACAGGTCGCCAGTCCATCGCAGGGCCACACATAGACAGACAAACACAGCCACACTCTCACCTACGGTCAATGTTAGAGTCATCAATTCACCTAACATGCATGTCTTTGGACGTGGGAGGAAGCCGGAGTACCCGGAGGGAACCCACGCAAACACGAGGAGAACAGGGAAACGCCACACAGAAAGGAACTGGGCACAGTGGGAATCGAACCCCAGACCTTCTTGCTGTGAGGCAAGAGTGCTAACCACTGATCCACCGTGCCGCCCAAACCAAACATGCAGATTACAAATCAAGACCTGGGTTAACAACAACCACCACTGGTACTGTTGTCCAGCAGGGTGGCGGTGGAAAATGTGCTACTGTTGGGTGAAGAAGGAGAGGGGGAAAGTGTACTTGGAGGCAGCGGGAGAGGAGGAAGGTTAGTAAGGCCAGGAGCATCTGAGGTGGCAGGGCTGGCCCTGGCAATGATGGCACCCTCAGTGAGGTTTTACATTGCCACCCCCCCTTTTATGTTGACTTACACAGGCAAGTACTCAACCATTAAATACACAACACACATTTTGAAACCATGTGTGTCATTTATTGCATTTGTGATTTTTTTAATAAGCACTGCTTCATCTGCTTAAAAGGATGAGCCACCCCTGCCACGCACCTCACCCCATCATTATGTGTCCAACACCACTTCCATTTTTTTCTAACTGAACACTTTAATGCAATAAATTAAACACATTAAATAGAAACTGAATACTTAAACACAAGAAGACTTTCACGCAAGAGCCTTTAAATGTATTAAGAATTCTAATACCACTAACAGCACTGTACCTGGCCGTTAAAGTGTGCAGCATGTTTATTATTGTAATTAAAAGGCTGGTTGGGTTGATAATGTTGTAACATAACCATCATTAATAATGTTTGTGACATATTCCACTGCAGAAAGAAAAAGAGAAGTGATACTATGTGTCACCACAAGAGATCGCACCTCCGCCATTATAAAGGCTTTTTAAAAAAACAATTATTTTGCCAGTGCCCCCTGGTGTTTGGTGCCCTAGGTGACTGCCTATGCCACGGACCACCCCTGGGATGTGGCTTCAAACTGTTCTATCATGTGAAGCGAGAAGTGGCAAAAGGCTAAAGAAAAGGTTGTTTGTGAGCTGTATGTGATGTTGGACACTGAAGAAGGATTAAAGGATTTATACCGTTTGGCCAGACAGAGACACTATGCTGCAGAGGATGTGCAGCAAGTTAAGGTGATGAAGGATGCAGATGGAAATGTGCTGACAAGCAAGGAGAATGTGTTGAGAAGGTGGCGGGGGTACTTTGAGGAACCAATGAACAAAGAAAATGAAAGGGAGATAAGGTTGGATGATGTGCAGAGAATGAACCACAAAATGTGACAAATTAGTAAGGATGAAGTGAGGACAGCTGGCAGTTGGTCCAGATGACATACCAGTGGAGGCATGGAAATCTTTACGGGAGATGGCAGTGGAATTTCTAACCAGATTGTTTGAAAATGACAGGAAATCTTGGAAAGTGAGAGGATGCCTGAGGAGTGGAGAAAACTAACTTTTAAGAACAAGGGTGATGTGCAGAGCTGCAGTAACTACAGAGGCATAAAGTTGATCAGCCACAGCATGAAGTTATGGGAAAGAGTAATGGAAGCTAGACTTGGAAGAAAGGTGAAGATCTGCAACCAGCAGTATGGTTTCATGCCAAGAAAGAGCACTACAGATGTTATGTTTGTTCTGAGAGTGCTGATGTCTCCATCAAGAGAAGTACAGAGAAGGCCAGTAGGAGCTGCATTTTTTGTTTGTGGATTGAGAGAAAGCTTATGACAGGGTGCCAAGAGAAGAGTTGTGGTATTGTATGAGGAAGTCTGGAATGGCAGAGAAGTATGTGAGGGTGGTGCAGGATATGTACAAGGACAGTGTAACAGCGGTGAGATGCACAGTTGAAATGACAGATGCATTCAAGGTGGAGGTGGGATTACATCAAGGATCGGCTCTGAGCCCTTTCTTGTTTGCAATGGTGATGGACAGGTTGATGGATGAGATCAGAGAGGAGTCTCCATGGACTAAGATGTTTGCAGATGACATTGTGATCTGTAGTGAGAGTAGAAAGCAGGTTGAGATGAGCCTGGAGAGGTCAAAGCCTGGTCAAAGCTAATTACTCTTACTTGTCAACTTGAGCAATGATAGGAACGAAAGGCGCTGGCAAGGAATGTAATTTCTTGAAGAGAGGTGAAGCCAACTACAGGGGGCGTAATAGGACATCCTGACACATGAAACCTAGGCAGGGAGGTACACAGCGCTTCATCTCCCCTTTTGTATGATTACATCCTCCAGAGCTATATTATGACATTGTTTTCCTCTTTCCCTACTTCATTCTCACCCAGTCGGCCATCAGCGCACCCATAGCACGGCCGGTTTCACTGAAGTTCAGGTCGCTCTCACTGGGGCCCAACAGGAAAAAGAAGAAGCGAACAGGAATGGGAGACTCCAGAGCAGACTCCATCACCACACAGTCACTGAGCCTGACGAAGGCCACCAATGGTTTCTGGAGGAAATCCAGGACGCCTAAGGCAAACACAAGACAAGATCACCCACTTAAACTTATATCCCCTTGTCTTTATACATGCAACAGTTGCCCAACTGAGCAATCTATAGATGTGTAACTTCTGCATTAAAAATACCTGATAGGACAATAGAGGCCTCCATGTTGTCAGAATTCTCCCTCTGCAAAAAAAAAAAGATGGTTTAACAATGTTATGTCAACACAGATGTATGTCATGGTGATTAGCCACATGGATAACAGAATGAAAACCAAACAAGATTGAAAAATGATACCTTATTGGTGACAGAAAAGGTCTGCATCTGAATATTGTCAGAGGGACTGACTGCAGGTTCTTCAGACTGACTGGAAGGACAAAAACAAGAGACTGTACAAACTGCTAAAGTTTGTATAGTATTGTTGTCTTGGTAAAAAAAAAAAAAAAAATTACGAGTACTTAGCATAGGCGGTTCTAGCATGGGACAGAGGTGGAGCAGGAGGGCAGGACAAGACACTTAATCTACAGTGTCTCGGTCCACCCAGCTGTAAAAATGGGTACCAGCCTCGGCTGGGGAAGTAAAAATGAGGCATCACTGTAAAGCGCTTTGAGCATCTGCTCGATGGAAAAGTGCTGTAGAAATGCAGTCCTTCCTTCTTCAGTAATATACTGAATACGGTTTTCTATAGAAAGTCTACACACCCTCGGGCTTTTACTTCTTTCTTTTTAAAAAAAAAAAGTCAAATACAATCAGGCTTCATTAAATAAGACATTTTAAAGTCATGCTCTTTAGTCTCAGGCTCCAGATCAAACAAAAATATGATACTCAATATAATGGATTGCATACTGTATGTGTTGACTCTCTTTAATATGACAACTCTACATCATCATGTTTACAGCCCGTTGTCTGTAGACAAGTCAAGGGATGGATAAAAGAACATTTCCAAGTTTGTGAATATTTCTTCGAGTTAATCTCTCGCTCAGTTGACCACTAATAGGATAAGTAAATGGAATAGTTTTGACTGTGTTGGATGCTTGGTCTCCAAAGTAACAGACAAAGTCAACGTCCATTGGATTCTATGACATATGTTAATCCGTAACATGATTACTAAGCATAACAGATGGTGCAAACTATTCCTTTTTAAAACTATATTATCCCAACAATAATATGCATCACTTTCTACCAAAATTGGAGCAACTTTAACTTTTGACCCCTGTACAAACTGAAATTGACCTTTGCCACCATTTTTGCTGTTTTTACCCCATAACTCCATAACATTCAGTCACAGATAGTCCAAACTATACCTTTTTGGAATCTTTATGGTCAGACAAATAATGTGGTATACTTTTCAATATGCTTGGAGGATTTTTAAATGTTGACCCCTGTGTAATCCTTCATTGACCCCTACCTGGCTATAGCTGCCACTCTGGAAAGGCTATCATCCTTTTTTGTGTAGGCCATGGTATACTGAGGCTGGACTGTAAGTGTTGTTTCATCCCCTTAAGTGGTACTGAAAACCTATTTGGCCCATGGACTACTAGTTTTATGCTGGATGCTCTTCTTGACGGAACTTCAGATGTACATGAAGACTGGGACATAGGTGACATTGATCCAAGGACCTTATTTTTGGGGGGAAATAGCGCTACCGCTGTGCCTCTGGGTGGACATTGTTAGTAACAAGATGTGAAATCTCAGCTCCTTGGGGGGTGTTTTTGTATCCATTCCCTGACTTGTCTAAAGACATGAGGCTGTAAAAGTGATTATTTACATCTTATATTAACCCTCATCAGTACATGTCGTGAAACTTACTAATCTGTACACCTGGGGTCCACGCGGACCCCACCAGAACTACTTCTTTATATAAACATATTTGTATTTAAGCCAGTCTTGCAGATATCTGTAACATAACTAGATAGGGTCACTTCGCAACTATTTTGAAAAGAGACTTTTGAGTATCTGGCTGATAAATCACATTTCATTTGGAAAGACTTTTGAGAATTTTTCCCCCCCCCTTTTTCAAACACAACTCTTCAGTACAAAATTCAATACCTACCCCAACTCCCTGCAGTTGCTCTGATCCAAATATCCTGAATAAAAACTGCTCTGACAGTTCAGTAGTTATGAATAATTGACACAAAGCTCAAAATTTGGCTATGGCATTCGGCCAGATACTATTATATCAAACTGTGGTCCAAGCGGATCCCATAAGAAAAATGATTATGGAACCCACAGTATTCAATCAAACTGGATCAAAATAAGTGAAATTGAAAACAACTGTATAAATGGCAATTACGGTACATAAAATTTCAGCTGAATAAGTATAACGGTTCAAAAATATACCGGTATATCAAAAAATATACACCTGGGGTCTGCTTGGACCCCAGATGTACTGATGAGGGTTAAAGGGTATTTACATTTATGACATCTATTATTTTGAATTGCATATATAACTCATGTTGTAGAGATTTGTTTTCATTGTGTTATTAACAAGCAGAACACAAAAATATATAATAAAGCCTGATTTTTTTTAAATTTGATGTCAGAAAAAATAAGAAGGGGCACTCAGAGAGGGCAACACCTGCAATTTACATGTTTTGACACCATGCAAATTAATTATTTGTGACTCAGTGATAAATGGACTGCATTTCTACAGTACATTTGCATCTGCAGATGCTCAACACACATTACAATGATGCCTCACATTCACTCATTCACACACAATCACACACCCGCCATACAAGGTGCTCAACTGCACACCAGGAGCAACTCGGGGATTCAGGACCTTGCTCAAGGATAACTTTGTGAGTTTCCTGTCTGACAGAAAATTGAACCGAGGTTCCTCCGGTTGCAAGCCTTGATGTTTGAGCAATGCTGTCCAAAATTCAACCACTGTGTCCTTGAATAACAAATACTCCTTCCACTATTTTTAACCCATATTGGCTCCACACGGTTTGAGGTAAACAGTTATGACTTTGAGTTTGTTCTTTCACGGTCATCTAAGCTCATGGAACCAATAGAAAGGCCATATAGGACTTAATTTATGTGTTTAAAAGTAACCACAGGTGTATCTTTAACCAATTCCTCAAAATAACCATTCTAAATTTACCCTATTTATAAGCATTTGGCCCAACATTTAACTTGGACCTGTGACCTTGACTTTTAATCAGTTGCTTCTCTCAAAATCAAAATTTTGTATTTGGCCGACCCTCTGTTATTACGCCAAGTTTGTTCTAATTTGGATCAAAACTATTCAAGTTATTTTGTTCACACATGGATGGTCTCACAGGACTGAAAACAATATCCCTGCATGCACTACTAGGGATGGGAATTGCTAAGATTTTTTTCGATATCAATGCCATTATCAATTCTGCGTATCGGTACGGTTCTTTATCGATTCCCTTATCAATGCCTGATCAATTTTCTCTGTGGAAAAATATGGGCTTACACAGGTTTTCAGGATCTTTGCAGCTGTTTTCCTTGTTGATAGATGCAGAGTTTGGTATCATGACACCAGACGTGATGCCAAAGATCAGTTTTTGCAATGTGGAAGTGTCAGAAAAACATGTAGGCATTGATAAGAGGAATTGATAGCATCTGAGGCATACGATTTTGATATCATTGAAAAATTTGGAAGCGGTTCTCAACTGAAACCGGTTCTCGATTCCCATCCCTATGCACTATCGCACGTGGGTGTAATAAAAATATGCAAAAGCTCAAGTGTGTGTAGACTTTATCCACGACACTGTTGTATGGTGAACAATACCTTCTCGTTATCGCTAAGAGAACATCCGGCCAACCTTGACCTCCCAAGATGAATTTTTTTTTAGAACCGCCACTGGCCCTCAGAGTTACCTGCGTCTCATCAGGAGGGCTCTCAGCAGAGGATCTCGGTCACTGGCGCGTATCTCATTCTTGTTCAACAGCTCATCGGCCACTTTCTCAGCCACCGCAGACAGACTGCTGACATTCAGGTCGAAGATAATGGCACCTGAGTATATTTGAGACACACACAGCCTTGACATTAATGATGAGCTTTCAAGATTCATTGAGTTCTAGTTAAATTGTACCCTATATATAGGCTGGGATCCCTTTTATTTAAAGTTTCTGAATCACCTGTGCTCATGATCTTGCGGAGCTGCAGCAGACTCTTGAAGGTCAGATAGGAAACGTGCGAAGGGCACCATTTTCCTGTGGCTGGGCTCAAGTTCTCTTCGTAGCCCATCCAGCGGCCAGTCTCCTGCCAGGTGCTGCCCTTGAGCTCATTCAGCTCCACGTAGGCCTGTGGTAACGCAGCAATGCCGTAAACATACAGGCACCAAATGCTTATTTCAATTCTTTGAGCACGGGTAAGAGATAAGAATGCAAACTAACTTGAGCATCCCCTCTTGTGGTGGCATTGGTGTTGAGGTTCAAAAAAGCTGAAACAGAGACATGTCAGTCATTTCCGCAATAAACTACAAACAAACAAAAAAAAACAAACATGTTATGCAAAAAGTGAAATCACCAAAAGCTTCATGTGGTTACCGTCTGAATCAGCAGGGATGATGATGGTCTCCATGGGAGGCTCATTCTGCTCCTCCTCCTGCCTCCTCCTCTCCAGGTCATAGATGTCACTGTGACCTGGTGGGGTCCTGGGGATGCGGAGAACAGGACCCCTCAATAAAAAAAAAAAAATTAAGTACAACATGGGTGCTGCTCAACAACATTTCCCAAAGTCCCACCAGTTCTCACAGACAACATGCCAGACGCTGGTCTTACTGCACGCAAAGCAACACAACTCAGCCCTGATAGGGAGATAAATGTGGGATACTTTGGTAAATGCACTCCCATAAATATGTTTGCAAGACAAACAAACCCTTAAATTATTGTAGGAAAGTGGGAGGAGAAATATAGGCCTCAATGAACTGTTTGACCAGGGGTCACCCAACCCTGCTCCTGGAGATCACCTGACCTGCATGTTTTCAATGTGTACCTGTGCAACCACAGCTGATTAGGCAAGTCTGGTGTTTCCTGGCTCTTGATTGGCTGAGCACACCTGAATTAGTTAATTAGCAGTGGGTGGGGCGGAGATTGTTGGAAAACATGCAGGGAAGGTGCTTTCCAGGAGCAGGGTTGTGGCCCCTGCTTTAGACTAAATCTGTTACTAGTGCTATTCTGTCTATAGCCAGAAGAGGGCAGGGTAGCCTAACAATTCTTCACTTCAACTTTCCGGATCCTTGATTGCGTGGAGTAGACCCGCCCTGAGTGTTGACTTACAGGAATCCTTCATACTCTGTCAAAAATGGAATAATAAATGAGGAGAAAAAGACTCACAGTCTGAATGGAGAAGGGAAGGCCAACTCATTGTCTTCATATGACATTTCACTGCCCTAGTGAGCAAGAACGTTGAAGAATTAATGCAAGAAAGTTAAAAGAAAAAGGAACGATGGGGTGAAACATAGCATATTTTATTGAACATATCATCTCCACATAAAAGCCTTGCCAATTTTTCAAGATCCACATTTTCTGTGTGAAAAGCTTTTAGAATAGATGTAAAGTTGACAAAATTCACTATGTTACGTTCTTATTTATTGATCAAACTGGTTTTAAAGTACAATTATTAAAAAAAGGTGTATCAACAACTATACTGTTTGGTATTACAATATACAGGTGCATTTCAAAAAGTTTGAATATTGTAAAAAAGTTCAATATTTTTTGTCAGTTATTTCAGAAAGTGAAATTTTTATATATTCTAAACGCATTACATATAAAAAAAAAGCATTTAAAAAATTTTTTTTTGACAAGTACAGCCTACAGCTCCAAAAAATAGAAAAAAATAAAACTGTATCTCAAAATATTTTATAAGATCAATCCACAAAAATTTATAATACAGAAATGTTAACTTCTGAAAAGTGTGTTCACTGCTGCACTCAATAGGGGAGACCGGGGCGAGTTGGAACATTTTTTTAAACCCATACTGA
Source organism: Chatrabus melanurus (assembly GCA_900302635.1). NCBI lineage: Eukaryota > Metazoa > Chordata > Actinopteri > Batrachoidiformes > Batrachoididae > Chatrabus > Chatrabus melanurus. Next base: position 819 of record OMMV01188909.1, on the reverse strand, counting down.
TGCGCATGTTTAACAAACAGAAACAACCCTAAATTCAGAACTATCGTATATGTTCATCTTATAAAAATATATCATCATTTGCCTTGGATATCTGACCATGCCCTACATAATCCACAAAACATAGGCTTATTTCAGATGTTCCAACTAACCCCACACAATGTTCCAACTTACCCCATGTGTGGGTGTAGTTGGAACATACATTCACCATGTAAGCAGTTATACATTAAACGTTACTGGTGCCATACTTTCATTTGAGGAACCCCTCAAATGAAGGAACCCCATAGATTCTCTATGGGGTTCAGGTCAGGCCAGTTGGCTGTCCAATCAAGTACATTAATACCATGGTGAGCAAACCAGTTCCTATAGTTTTGGCACTGTGGGCAGGTGCCAAGTCCTGCTGGAAAAGGAAATCAGCATCTCCATAAAGCTTGTCAGCAGACGATCTGATAGACGGCTGTGTTGACTTTGGACTTGATAAAACACAGTGGACCAACACCAGCAGATGACATGGCCCCAAATCATCACTGACTGTGGAAACTTCACACTGGACTTCAAACAACTTGGATTCTATGCCTCTCCACTCTTCCTCCAGACTCTGGGACCTTGATTTCCAAATGAAAAGCAAAATTTACTTTCATCTGAAAAGAGGACTTTGGACCACTGAGCAACGGTCCAGTTATTTTTCTCCTTAGCCCAGGTAAGATGCTTCTGACATTGTCTCTGGTTCAGGAGTGGCTTGACACGAGGAATGCAACACTTGTAGCCCATTTCCTGGACACGTCTGTGCATGGTGGCTCTTGATGCACCGACTCCAGCCTC
>OMMV01188908.1:0-11548 GCA_900302635.1 Chatrabus melanurus | reverse complement strand
AATCACTCACCGCTGTCTTCAAAAAAGAAAACATGTTCGACATAAGGTGTGCTTAACAACCGTTGTTCAGCTAAACAAGCCAGTGGGGAAAAAACTCATACACTCACACACACACAAAAGGCCAAACTATCTTGTAATATCACATCCAAAAAAATGGTCACAAAAGATAAGTGTGGAATAAAGCTCATTATCAAAGACAAATGATGTGGAAAGTTTGAGCAGCGACACAACAGCTGCCTTCAGCTGCTGCATGTGTGTGTCGCGTGTGACCGACGTGATGCTTGCAGTGTGTAATTAATAATACATTGATGCATTCTTGGTTGGACACACAGATCAGATCAGGTCGCTTGCTATATATAATGTGGACATTCATTACGTGAGATCAGATTTGAATCAGATTTGCAATAAATCTGATTTGAACTGGCAGCCTAAACAAAGCCTTAGCTGCTGTCTTTTGGAAAACCCTATTCTGTCTTTAAGACAGTCATATTAGACACCATTTCAGCGAGCTAATATAGGTAAATATTCGAAGGGCTCTAGCTTGTTGATCTGTGGCACACAGTCAATGGTAGATCACACAAATCTATGTGGCATGTCCAACTCATTTTTGCTCTTTACACACCATGTAATCTTAGCGCAAAATAGGGCGAAGGGCATGAAAAGGCTTGGTTTATCCTCTTAATTAGTCATGGGCATGTTTTGGAGATAACATGAAATAAACCAATCAGAGTGTCTTTTACCATCCCCTTTTAAGAGCCAGAGTGTGTCAAGAACACATCTATTTAGAAAGCGTACTCAAGTGAGAGGTTTTATGGCGAGTTAGTGGGTCTGCACCAACGCACCACAGGTTGGTGGGCATTGGCCACCAAAGCTCCCTGAGGGGAAGCAGTGAAACAATAATAAACATTCCATGAGTGTTTACTTTTATTTCGTTTAATGGTTGTTTTCAGTTCATCTTTATTGTGTATACCAGCAGGCTGTATGTGCATAATGAACCTGCTTGTGTACGTTGCGTTTAAATATTGTGCCATTTAAATACCACAAATACACTGCACTTGACTTTAGACCAGGTTTTTGCTGGTCTATGACACAATCGCTTTCTGCTTCCAAACAATACCAATCTACCAGCACTGCACCTTACCGCACCTCATTTTTAGACCAAATCGCCCACAAATGTGAATTAACGGACATAGGCGCTGGTTGTGAAAACCACAACTGCATTGGATGGAAACTACCAGTAACATTTTATAACTCTGTGGGAGAGAGTCAGAGATTTTAGCTACAAACCACTAGGCAGCACACAGAGTGTGGGAGCATCTCATGGAGCAGTCCATTCTCCAGACTTCTGTGACATATGGAGCTGAAGTCTAACATTAGCTGTTTCAGGCCTGACTTGTGCTTCAGAAGGAGGATTTCTGCAAATGCATTCACAAAACGAGGCTTTGGGGATTTTTTTTTAATACCACAACCCAACCATACCTATCTCTATTAAAATCGATAAATGAAAAACAACTTTGCGTCCCTTTAAACATTGTATAAGAATTAGGCAGGGTAGAGGTGTAACAATTAACTGAAAGGAATCAGAAATCAATTTATTTAAGTGCACTATGAACCGGTTGATGGCTCGATTTGAATGTTACAAGTTTCTTTTGTTGCTACTTCCACATCTTGAACCTTGCATAAAAGTTCAAAGCTTGGTGCAATGCTCTTGCGATACTTTTCACAGGAAGGTTAACTATGCAAGGTCAAAACAAAATAAGCATGTCCAATGGTGGTAGGGTGTATAACAGATAAATGTACCCATTTGAACTGTATGCTCAGTTCACAATTTGTTAATACTGTCATACCAATTCAGAATGGGAAAGTTACGCTATGCTATTTATGTGATGCCAACAACAGCTTGCATCTTCTGAGCTTTTTCTATGCTGCACTTTCAGCTACTGTATATGGTGCTGCCCCTAGTGGTGAACAAAAGGTGAGCAGAGGCAGTACCTACGTGCTGCAGCGCAGTAGTAAAAACCTGAAGAAGGTCCCTGGTTTTTTCATGAAATGTGTATTTGAAGGTAAGCAATCCCACTTTTAACTTAATGTAATTAATCATGGAAAATGAAAGTCTACATTAAACGAAGAATTGTATCAAATTGTTTCATATCACATGGAATTGAATTGTTCCCTAATATAAAGTATCCTTCCTGAATCATTTCGTAACCCATGTATTGCATTGTTTGATAACCGAGAGATGCACACCTCTAGTAACTGATGCATAAACGTCTGCTTTAACATCCTGAAATCACATCACACAGTACTACAACTCCAAATCAGAAAAAGTTCAGATGATATGGAAAATGTAAATTTAAAAAAATGCAGTGATCATTACATTTACTTTGACTTCTATTTCATCGCAGACAGTATGAACCCAAGATATTTAATGTTCTGTGTGGTCAACTTCATTTGTTTATTTGTTCATATACATCCATCTCTGCATTTAAGGCCTGCAACACATTCCCAAAAAAGTTGGGGCGCTAAAGCATTTACCACTTTGTAATGTTGCCATTCCTTCTCACAACATTTAAAAAAACATTTGGTGTCTTGCTTTTTAATGAAGGATAAAAAAAATGCCAGAAGTCAGGACAGAGTGCTTATTTGCAGCTGATTTTGCAAAAGTAAAATTTTGTCTCGCTTTTGAGTTTTGTCACTTGTGTGCGAGGAAGGAGAATAAACAGTGCATGTGGGGATTGGATGACTTCACTGCAGACTTTTCTTAATCATAATTTTCCATAAATCTTGACCACTGTGGCTTTAAATCCCCTGAAATATGGCACAAACACAACAATATGCGACACAAAGTCAGCAGGATCAAAGGGACGTCACTGAGAGGTCCCTTTCAGACATTTGTGACAATAATTAGAAAGGTGAGCCATGCATTTTGGCTGGCATCATTAATGTCAGACTACACAAGAGTCAGCCCCTCAGACTTGAGTGGCAATCGGAGTGTAAACATTGCACCTGTCAGCTCATTACTGGGGCTTCAGTATGGCAGCAAAGCTGTTTGCAGGATGGACGGCAGCTGCCTTGAAGCCAGGGTAAATACCTTGCCCTTCTGCTGTATTCCCAGGATTCATTATGCTGCAAGCAAACACATAGGAGAAGCTGTCAGAAGTTACCACTTCCATTACCCACTAAATCCTTTAACAGGGGTTTTAACTTGTTGAATGAGACTGATATTGATTTAGGGCGGGTGGGGAGGTTTTGGAGCACAAGACGGGCAGACTATTAAAGTACATGAGGTGGACCTTTAAAAGTCAGATCTGACTGAATTATCCACATCATCTGAGTAATAATGTGATTTCTGCACCGCTACCACGGCAATACGTCTTTTCATCAATGCTTGTTGATGCACATCACTCCAAAAATGGATCTGCAAAGTTGGTTGTTAAGAGTGTTTAATAATGCAGCCGGTTAAAAAGAAAATCCTTCTAATTGCAAGGCGGATAAGCTTCTTTCCTCGTCCCCCACAGAGCTGAGCTCAACCTGATGCAAGACCTTGTTTTGCCTTTTTTTTTTCTTTTTTCATAATTTACTATCCTAGCCAACTAATGAAGTGATTTAACCGAGCGTGCAGCCATCCGCAGCCCCCGTCAGAGGCATGTTGTTTATTTTAATTTACTGCTTCTTCATGTGTTTTGACAACTCATCAGCATTTGATATGTGGAATCTGGCAGCACTTTAACAGACGGTGAGGATGTTGGCATGTTTACGAGGCCAGCAAGACAGTGAAGAATGTGAGACAGACCTTCTCATAAAAACGTGAAATAGCAAATTAGATTTCAATTTGGTAAAAAAAAAAAAAAACACACACACATAATGAAGGTATTTTACACAAATTCGCAACAGACTTGTTGTAACTCATGATATATAAATATTTTATTTAGTGTGATTGTAAACCGAAACTACTGGATGGTGATAAATTTTGCTCGTGGGTGTGATAAATTGGCGTAAAATCAATCTGCCTTTCTTCTGCATTCATGATAAACAAGGCGCTCACTTAAAGTTGTAGTCCTTTCGATTTTCCACAAAAATGACATTTACTTCACGTTGAAGTCTAGTTGTTATAAAGTACCTTTATTTCTGTGGTGCATGGCAAAACTACAGCTAATTCTATTTTTTATATTTATTTCCATGGCAAATATAGTCAGTTTGCACTATGATATTGTGCAGATGACATGAAGGAGGAAGCACACATGAAACTCAGAATTTCTGATTTACAACTTGTGTAACATATTTCTTTTGTGGCTCCGCTGGGATTTGAACACCAGACTTCTTGCTCATGAGACCAATGTGCAACAAGGATAGCCAAAGGGGAAACCCCACTAGTCGACCTAGTAGGAACATATATTCAATCTGGATTTCAACTTGCTACACTTGGAAATATACATCTAATATAGCGACAATAAAACTTTAGTCTCCCCACCTCCCATACAAGTAAGAATGTAACTGTAACCAGTAGGAGTGTGCATCTCTCCGTTATAAAATAATCAGATACGTATCTGGATACACGGGCTACGATATGATTCATTGACGATTCTTTTTACTATAGAATGATTCCATTCAGTGCGATACGATGGAATCCAATACAATTCATTGTTTAATGTAGACATTCATTTTCCATGATGAATTGGAATAAGCCAAAAGTGGCATTGCTTATCTTCAAATACATATTTCATAAAAGACCAGAGACTTTCATCAGGTCTTCTTTAGATTAGATTAGATTAGATTAGATTAGATTAGATTAGATTCAACTTTATTGGCATGTCACAGGTACAGGCAACGAAATGCAGATTGCATCTAACCAGAGTGCAAAAGCAATGTGATGTAATATGGATATGCAAAAATCACAGGTTGTGAAATGACATATTCACAGGTTTCTGAGTGACATATGAGTGTAAATATTACAGTATAAATATTACAGTATGTACAGATGTGCAAAAGAATGTATAGAGTTCAAGGTGCAGGCAGCTTAAAGTGAACACTTAATAGTGCAAGTCAATACTGTACTGGAGTTTACATGAACAGAACAGTCAATATGTTGTCAATTCAGATCAGACCATGGGAGGGTTTATGTGTACATGTCTGTGGGTGGGGGGGCAGAGTTCAGCAGGGAGGTGGCTGATGGAAATAAAAGAAACTATTCCTGAACCTGGTGGTTTTGGTCCGGAGGCTCCTGAAGCGCCTCCCAGAGGGCAGGAGGACAAACAGTCCATGTGCAGGGTGACAGGAGCCCTTGCTGATTTTATTTGCTCTCCTGAGACAACGCTTCCTGTAGATGTCCTCAATCGCAGGTAGTGAGGCTCCAGCAATGCGCTGGGCAGTTTTCACCACCTTCTGGAGCGCCTTCCGGTCCGTGACGTTCATAGTACATTTAGTTCGATTCAGCGGCTCTTTTACTTTAAAATCGATTTCCAATTCATATCGGTGAATTGTTACACCCCTAGTAGCCAATGTTATTACTGCCAACTGGCACAGCAAGGCTGTGTAAGTGTTGTCTTACCTGTGTCTAGCAGATATCCAGCAAAACTTTCATCTGAAATATGTCCAAATTTTGTCGTGATTACTTCTTAACAGGGTCTCCAGTCACCTATGTTTACTAGCTATGTCCATTACTCTGCTTAATTTTTACATCATTTTTTTGCCAATTTCAATCCCAATTGAAGGAATACCACGTAACATTGTGCTGACATTAGCATATGTAGCATACCAGCCATTCAACTCTCGAACGACATAGTTCCCCAGAATGCCGTTTGAGGATCGGATCTCCCCCTAAACACACAAACACACACACACGTCATCTAAGACGTCACTACAGGAAGTATGTTGTGGCATCTTGTTGCTGCATTTTTACCTACATGGGTCAAAATTCCAAATATTTTCCAGGCAAGGTGAATTTTGACCATTTTGGTGAAATAAGATTGTTAATCCTTTATTTTAACACGAAGAAACAAAACTATAGTGGTGTCAAAGAAAATTCTTTTCATGACTTAGATGGTAAGAAATCGAAAGGGACTCTGCCTTTAAGATTAAAGTGTTGGCGGTCAATTAGAAGCATTAGGACATTTAGAATGTAAGAACAGGATAACACAATACAATTTTTAACGGTAAGCGATGTAACTCCTCTGCTGATAAACAAGGAACTCCAGAGAGAAAGGGCTTTTAAAGAATACATTTTTTTTTATATTTCTGTTTATATTCACATAAATGTTGTATAAATTCCATTTACGTCTGTGCTGGAGAGGAGTATGGTGGCAGTGTGTTGTTCCTCCTGCAGGCACCTCTTTATATCACTGCAGAACCATTTTCCATTCTAAGAGTGTGACGCTCCCAAAGGAATAACCCAATCTTTTGTGTGCCGGTGATTTATGATGCCACACTGTCGTGCCTTGAGGGAAAACTGACAAATTTCTGCAATAATTGAGCTAAATGATGGGATTGTCTCTTTTTAATTGATCATTTTTACCCAGAGTTCTTTGAGCACACAACATATATTACGCGAAAGCCAGAGCCACAGAAAGGTGAATTCATGGATTTATTTCTTTGTGTGCCTATGGATGCAGTGCACAGAGTTCCTTACACATTCATGGAGTTTGGTATTTAATAGCCCTGATTTGCCAAAAGCCTGCTATATCTGATGACTATATGCTGTATTATATGACACCTAAAAATAAATCCTTGTCATTTGATTGGTGGATTGTACGTCATGTGGCATTCATTATTTGGCCCATTGCATGACTGACGTCATGTACCGTGCATTTTTGGACTATTCACCGTGCATTTTTTGTACTATACTTTTTGCCCCATTGCACGCCTCCACCACCAATTCGTAAAAATGTGTCCATGATACGAGGAAGCTAAATGCAGTATGCCATAAGCCAATTAGAAGCTTATGCAGTGTTTGTGGGGACATCTTTAGCGGTCAAAGAAGAGTTGTCAGATGAAAAATTGGACAAGTTCCTACCGCGATTTTTCGCATTGCTCCTCAGCAGCTCTCGCTGACATCAGCAGTGTGTCGGCGGTTCGCCTGCCAGGCGGAGTCAACTACTGTGCGGACAGAGTGGCGCCTGTGCAGCACTGCACCGCAGCTTCCTGTTCTGAGAAGATACACCTGTCTAATTTTTAGTAAAATATCAAATGACGCAGATCTATTTATGTTGTGATAAGCTTTAGTATGAACCCAAAATGCAGACAAGAACCACAAGAGTGCTATTTAATAAGTGAGTTTATTTGACCAAAAACCATGAATGATGAGTCTAAAGCAGAGAAGAGTCCAAAATAGTCTGAGGTGTGGTCGGACAGTCCGAAGTCTTGCGTCAGAGAGGAGACGAAGGAGGGAAGGTATACCGGAGCATAAAATCGCAGGAACGTGAAAACACAGGGCGACATGAGCGAGATGAACAAGACAAACACAGGGCTACAGGAGCGATACGCACAAGAATAATCCAGCAACAAAAGACAAACTGTGACGAACTTGAATAGTGACACGTAACGAGGAAATCAGCTGTACGCAGTGACAGACACGCTTACAAAACATGCAAAGTGGCGAACAGAGTGGAGACAACTAACAACAACAAAAACCTGAGTGAGTAAAATAACTACACAAAACCAGTGACTAAATAATCAAAGTAGAACTAAAATAAGGGCTAATAAAAAAACATAACAGAACCGTGACTAATAAGCTAAAGTGGAACTCAAAATGGCTAAAATATCAAACAAAGCTAAAGTGACCAAAATCCACTGAAAACTACAACGTTTAACAATGACGACACAGGACCTGGGGTGAATGAATGAATTCATGTTTTTAATTCATGCAATGGAAAGTATTTTCATGAGGTGAAAGATGGAATGTTCCATTCAACGAAACATTCATTATTTGTATACTACACACACAAACACACACACATATATACAGTATATATATATATGTATATTTTTGCAGCACGGTGGCTTAGTGGTTCGCACTGTTGCCTCACATTGAGAAAGTCCCAGGTTTGCTTCTGACCTCGTCCTTTCTGTGTGGAGTTTGCATGTTCTCCCCGTGTTTGCGTGGGTTCTCTCCGGGTGCTCCGGCTTCCTCCCACTTCCAAAGACATGCAGGTTAGGTGAATTGGTAACTCTAAATTGACCATAGGTGTGAGTGTGAATATGTTTGTCTGTCTATATGTGGCCCTGCAATGGACTGGCGGGCTGCCCAGGGTGTATCCTGCCTTTCACCCAATGACCGCTGAGGTAGCCTTAATTGGAGTAAGTGGGTATAGAAAATGAATGAATGAATGAATATAGTCATCAGACACATTTACAAATATTTGGCAACTTTGCTTTTTATTCTGACCTACTGCAAAATAGAATGGGCCAGTCCGGACGCTTTCATCAAGTTTTGATGAAATTGGATTGAGTAACTTATGTTGTTGTGTAATTTAAAAAAAACATATTTTGCTTCGTCCCTTCATGTGAATATACCTCAAAATATAAAGTTACTGTAACTATTCCACAACAGCCCCAAAATGGTCAGAAGTAAAACCAGGTCAGAAGTTGTGCCCTAAATGAAACACAGAGCATTACTCTCAGTGTAACTCCCCTGGTTAAATAAAATGCCATGCAATCTAAACAAATATATACTTAAAACTTAGTTGTGGCCTTCAGGTTCTTTTGGACCTTTAGAACAAAAGTTAATTGTTTTCCAGGTGTTAATTTGGGTCTCCTTTGTCAATGATGCAAACTTTGTATTATTCCAAGCTTCAGCTTCTTATATTGTATATGTAAGCTGTTTGGGGCCCTGTAGAGGTTACATCTATTATATAACAGATTGTACTGTTGCTACTGGTACTGTGAATCTTTTTGTTATGGCTCCTAAGAAAGAACCTGTTTTTTTGAGATCTAAAAGCCTCCAGAAGCCTTGACTTAATTCTCTGGATTTTTTGTCCTACTCTTAAATGCAATAAGGCACTGGTTCTTAAGTTAGTTGCTATATAAACTAAAAAAAAAAAAGTTTTATTTACTTATTTACAAATTGTTGCAGTTTATTGCATGTTATGGTTCCCATTTAAACAGTCACATTTTGTGAGACTGGTTGACACAACTACATTAAGTAAATACATTTTATTTTTTTTAAAGATTTTAGCCAAGGTGTAGAAAAAACGTATGTCTTCAACCATAAATGTCACTTACAAAGTAAATACATGTCTGAAAGAGTTTGGAACTCGCACCACATGCAAACACGCTGCTGGTAGCTAAGTCCAAGAAGTTACTGAAAACCTGAACACTCTCGATCCAGGACACTTGCGTGTCTCGGCACTCCAACTCCTCACTCAGCTTCTAGAGAACTCCAACAAGGACATTCATTGATTCTGCAGAACTGTTCAATGCAACAAGAGAAATTGCCCACATGCAACAGATCATTAGTTGACTCGAATCGAAAGTGTTAAGATGTTGCTTTGAGTCCATCATCCTCACTATTCTTCTTTGATCGCCTCTCATATGTGTGAACTAACTTCACTTTGCCCTTTCACTGTGAAAAATATATGTATGAGTGAGCTCCTGGGAAACCCTCGAAGATGATGCCAGTTGATTCATGTCATTGTAAAACCTGCAAACATTGTAATGTTACTCCTGGCAGTTGTATCGGGGTTTGTAGAGGATGAATGTCACATTCCCACCATGCATTTAAGGCCACAATGCCTTCACTGTCAGCTTTGTGTGTCAAAATGATAAACACGCTTCATCTGGTGGTACCATTCGCACCAGATAAATATGATGCATTTATAGCCAGAGGGAAAAGGATTTCAAATTCATAGATGTTGCCAGAGTTATATGTTTTAAGGGGAAGGCAGCACTTATTCTGCAAATTATAGATGAGCTCTAAAGCTCACCGGTTGGGTTTACAGATTCAGGAGGTCAGTTTAGACGATCAAAGTAGCTGCTGTTTTACAACAAAAGTAGGACAGTGTTACAGCAGTGGCATTCGTTGACCAGCCACAGCCTAATGTTAATTTCTGTGAGATTAACCAGAAGCAGCCACCAGTTGTTCTGTAGATGTAGTACAGCATTTTAATCACTAATTGAGCCTTTGGGATGAGAGAAGTGTCCCAGATTCAGAGGGCCTCTTGCTGACAGATCAATTTGACATATTAGTCAGAGCCTCACAGGATTTGGAAAGCTCTCTGTTATCCAATGTGATGCAAGGAGGGGAAGTGGAATGAGGTCTCTCACCACAAAGAACATCTGCAATCAGGAGAATTAAGCTACTGAATTTTTCCTACTGTGCAGAGCCTTGTATATATTTCTTCTCCCACTTTAATTGAAACATGAGCATGTTTTACCAGTTAATTCCCCAATCTTTATTGTGTTTTGTCACGAGAGATATCCGTGACAAAATGAGCATGAACTGAGACTATTTATTTAAGCAATATTTTAGGTTGCGATTGAGTGCATTAGTTTAACCTTTATTTTAACTCGGGAGTACACTGAAAAAAATGTGGAGTGAAATTTACTCAAAAAAATCTTTGTAACAATTTGCACACAGAAATTCTAAGTAAATTTAACTGGGTGTATTCTCTTGTTTTTTTCAGTAAATGTTACTCACATATCATTAGTAAATTCTACTTCAAAACTGTGTCAGATCTAAAAAAAAACAAAGTTGTTTTTGAAAGTCCCTGTCATCTTACAACATATTCTTAAACCACTCTACAGTGATGCTTCCTAGCCACTCACCCCAGGAGATTTAAGCTTCTCTCCTCCCTTGCTCCAGGAAATTTGGACACAACTGGGAATCAAACCACAAACTTCCTAATTAATGGCTAACTTGCTCTACCAACTGAGCCACAGTCTTCGAAATCCGACCCTGACTTGAAAAAGATGAGTGTAAACTTCGCTTGGCAAAACTGGTGTTTCTGCCAAACTCAAATTTCTTGGACCAAATACTCAATGTGAATGTAACTCAGATGGAAGAACCAGTTACTCATGAACTGAAGAGTTGATGGTTCAAATCCTGTTTGTCTACATTAATGTCCTTTATCAATAAAAACAAGGTGGTAAATGTGATGCCTCACATTTAAAGACTCTGTAAGATGAGAAACCACTACGTAAAAATTATTTCATTGGAGTTTTGAAGGCGATTTTACTAATGACAAGTGAGTAACATTTACTTAGAAAAGCACGAGAATATACCCAGTTAAATTTACTTAGAATTTGTGTGTGCAAATTGTTACCAAGATCTTTTTAAGTAAATTTCACTCCACATTTTTTCAGTGTACATTGAGACCTCATTTACAATGTAGCCAAGCAGTTAAAGACATACCAAAGTTAATCTGAACCCCAAGCAGTTTGTGGGCATGTTTTTCTCCTGTCACATTTTTACTCAATGAGGAATCGTTTTTCACTGCACCTGCAAGTCGAGCACCTCTACTGAAACAGCACAGTCATGGCTTGAAGTAGAGAGGATGTAAACAGTTCAAGTTAAGTCTGGGAGAATGCGCTGATGCTGCGCTTTGCCACATCCATG
>OMMV01188906.1:0-12362 GCA_900302635.1 Chatrabus melanurus | reverse complement strand
TTTTTAGTTAATGTGCAAATAATCATTTTAAAGTACATTTTAAATATCTATTAGATACTGTACATACTATCAATTGTACATGTTATTAGCACTGTTGCCTCACAGCAAGAAGGCCCCAGGTTCGCTTCCGACCTGGTCCTTTCTGTGTGGAGTTTGCATGTTCTCCCCATGTTTGCGTGGGTTCCCTCTGGGTGCTCTGGCTTCCTCCCACTTCCAAAGACATGCAGGTTAGGTGAAGTTGTGACTCTAAATTGACCATAGGTGTGAATGAGTTTGTCTGTCTATGTGTGGCCCTGTGATGGACTGGCGGCCTGTCCAGGGTGTACCCTGCCTCTCGCCCAATGACCGCTGGGATAGGCTCCAGCACCCGCCGTGACCCTTAATTGGAATAAGCAGGTTCAGAAAATGAATGAATGAATGAATGTTGTATAGTGAAAGTAGGAACCAAACAATGGTCAATCAAAATCTTAGCTTGGTCAACAGCAATAATAATAATAATAATAATTAAAAAGCTGTGTTCATTCAAGTGCAGAGTGTGTTTACCAAGACCCAACTTAGTAACCAAGGGCCACTGGATCTGGACCAATCTGCATTTGCGCATTTGTCAATAGTCAGTCTAGATGCAAACTTGCACCACACATATACACACATTAATTAATTCAAGACATAGTATCCGGACAGGTTTTTGAATTACTGCCAAAACTGATGAAAAACATCCCATCTCCCAGTGGTACAAGAAGTGATGGGTACCTCCTAGGACTGAATCACTAGAACAATTTAATGGATTGTCCTTCTTATAACTACCAATGTTTACATAAAGTTAAGAAAAAAAATGGAAGCTTTTCATCTAATTGTTCTAGGTCACAGGCAAATTCGAAAGCCAGTCATTGAAATATTCAATAATCTTTGTCACTGTCAAAAAACACAACATATTATTTTTTTAATTCATTGATTTATAAAGTTTTGCCCCAAAATTTAACAGATTAATTTAGTTGATATTCCTAAGTGGGACCATTTCCCTTCCTGTTGGCTTCACCTAAGATGCATACCTGTTTACTATTATCGTTTTCCATGCCCCAACTTTCCACTGCTAAAGGAGGGGAGCATGGTCCTTACTCATGAAGTGGGATGGGCTACTCCAAACCAGGGTCAAAGAATTAACCAGGGATTTATTTGTGATGCTGACAGAGATGTACACTTTTGTGACTGCCTTTGTTTCTATCTTTATCTTAATACCTAATCCGATTTTGATCAAACTTGGCAGGGTACATTCAGCCTATAGACAGGAAGTTTTTGGATTTTGGATACGATCAGACAAACGATCATGGTCAGAAGTCAGGGTGAAATTTCTCGCTCCATGCTATTATACTCAACAAAAATATAAACACAGCAAAATTGTTTTCACTCCTGTTTTTCATGAGTTGATGTAAAAGATCTAACACTTCTTGTGTGCACACAAGAGGCTTATGTCTCTCAAATTTTGTTTGAAAAATTTGTTTAGATTCATGTTAGTGAGCACGTCATCTTTGCCAAGATAATCTATCCACCTGGCTGGTGTAGCATATCAAGATGCTGATTAAGCAGCATGATTATTGCACAGATGTGCCTTGGACTGGTTACAAATAAAGCTCACACTAAAATATGCAGTTTTATCACACAACACAATGCCACAGATGTCACAAATTTTGAGGGATCGTGCACTTGGCATAATGACTGCAGGAATGTCCAAAAGAGATGCTGCCCATGAACTGAATGTTCATTTCTGTACCATAAGCCGCCTTCAGCGTCAATTGTACAACCAGCCTCAGTTGTGTTTATATTTTTGTTGCGTGTATATAGGAAAGTGGCTACTTTGATTACAATTAGCTTAGAGGTTAGTGCTGTTGCCTCACAGCCAGAAGGTCCCAGGTTCGAATCTGACCTGGTCCTTTATGTGTGGAATTTGCATGTTCTCCCTGTGTTTGCATGGGTTCCCTCCAGGTGCTCTAACTTCCTCCCAAAGACATGCAGGTTAGGTGAATTAGTGACTCTAAATTGACTGTAGGTGTGAATGAGTTTGCCTGTCTATTGTGTCAGCCCTACGATAGACTGCCGGTGTGTCCAGGGTGTACCCCGCTTCTCACCCAGTGACCACTGGGATAGGCTCCCACCCCGTGACCCTTAATTGGAATAAGTGAGTTCAGAAAATGGATGGATGGATAGATGCTTACAACCCAACAAGAAAACAACCATATATACCTCCTTTCTGTATGTAACATAGTATTTCAATTTCATGTGAAGAATTAAAGGTGCTTAAATGTGATCTAAATCAAGCCATACACTGGGTGCACAATTATTAGACAACTTTTAGTCCTGAGGATTAACTTTATTATTGAACAAATACAGTGTTCTCAGTCAATCCAAAATGTTAATAAACCTCAAACCTGAATGAAGTACTTAGATACATGTGATGGAGCATTGTCATAGCCTTTTTGAATGATGCAGACTTTTTCCTGTACCACTGCTTGAAGAAAGTAACTTCTAAAAACTGGCAGTAGGTTTGGGAGTTGATTTTAAGCCCATCTTCAACCCAAAAAGGTCCAACTAGCTTATCCTTAATAACAGTCTGTACTAGTACCCCTCCTTCACCTTGCTGGCGTCTAACTCGAAGTGGTGCTATGTGTCCTTTTGTGACCAGCCACGGGCCCATCCATCTGCTCCATCAAGAGTCACTCTCATTTCATCTGTCCATAAAATCTGTCCTCAGATATTTCTTGGCCCAATCTTGACCTTTCAACTTGTGAGTCTTGTTCAGTGATGGTTGTGTTTCTGCCTTCCTTACCTTAGCCATATCTCTGAGCACTGAACACCTTGTACTTCTGGACACTCCAGGTAATTTGCAGTTCTGGAATATGGTGGCACCGGAGGATAATGGGTTCTTGGTAGCATCACGTTTAATTCTTCTTAAGTTAATTTGCATCTTTTCTTCTCCACGCATTTCTTGTGACCCTGTTGACTATTTGTAACAAAACATTTCTTCAGGGCTCATACCTCAATAGCTTAGCTATTTCAAGAGTGTTGTATCCCTATGAAAGGCACTTTACAATTTTGGACTTTTCAATGTCTGTTAAACCTCTTTTTGACTCATTTTCCCAGAGGTAAAGAAGCTGCCTAATAATTATGCACACCTTGATATAGGGTGTTAATCACTTTAGGCCACACCCTCCCTCATTACACAAATACATATCACCTGAGATGAATAAATCCAATAAACATTCATGTTTATATAGCTTGGAAGTGGAAAATATACAAAGAAATGATGATAAGTTCAGAATACTCATTTGCCTAATAACTGTGCATGCAGTGTAATTGCAGTATTGGTATGTGGATATGCGTCACTGAAGAATTTCCTTGTCTGTCCAGTTGAATTTTAAAGATGTGAATCATGATAGAAACTCTTCAACGTTGTGTTCCCTGTTGTTTTCAGTAGAAGGCACAATGGCAGACGATAGGCCAGAGATAAGATTTAGAACAAGCTGATAGTCACCGGCATAATTAATGTTGTACCGAACACCCATTTTCACATCTAAAAAAATTATCTGTTTTTGTTCAACTATTTTAAAGAGCTGAACAAAGAGCTGCTGCTCTCCTTTTCCCAGTCTGTGTGGGCATGTCTTAAAGAGGGCAGAGAAGTTCACTGGGTGTGTTTTGAAAAGAAACCTGGGCCGTCATTCATTAATGTCACGTACTGAAGCTTGTAAATTCACCTGTATGGAGATAATTTAGAATGTTTGCATGCACAAAAAGTTAGTAGAATTGAACGGACTGCAATCCTGCAGTACCTTTCCATGTGATGCAGATGCCGAAAAGGGCTTCACAAAGACCTCTCACATTCACCCACACACACTCATATCAGCGTGCTGCCATGCAGTGCGCTCAACTGCACACCAGAAGCAATTTGAGGATTAAGGACCTTGCTTAACAGGTTTCCTGTCTGATGGGGAATTGAACCAAGCGTCTTCTGGTCAAAAGTCCACCTCCCCAGGCTCTTGTTTGTACACTTGTCACATGTATATCTGTATGTATCCTGCCATGGTAAATCTGAGGCCACTCTAAACCAATATGGTCGTGCACATCAAGTCTCATTTACATGAAGAACTGCCATAAATAACCATTTATGGTCACAAACCTTCCCTTCAGGCAGCCACAACTAAAAATATTAGAAATAAACAACAACAAAAAAACCCCACCTTGTCAGAATATTTAACCTCCAATGTTACGTTTTGCTGTCTGTGTTATTTACTTTATTATTCCATTAAGCTTAAATGATTTCAAATTTTTGAAGTTGATACCACCATGAAAAAGTATTAGTAGCTTAATGTGTCTGTAAGAGCAATACATTAATAAATTATAAATGTTTTAAGTGACTCTTCATAGTTGATGATTCAGTCCATTGTGTCAATGCTTTCTCCACTTGTTGAATGGGCTGTACATGTGCATGGTGAGAGAAGTGCCAAAATGTATGTGCATTTTCATGTGTCCAAATTACTCAATCCTACTTTGCCTAAAAATATTCATGCACACGGTTTACATACATTTCTGTTAGTACTCAATTAAATAAAGGCCTTGGAGTCCAGATATGATTTTCCATGACATTAGTCATGAGTGGTTATCGTCTCAAATTATGCTTATATCAGCTGAGTTTTTACTTGCAGTCAACAAATTGAACATGAAACTCCAACCACAGTTAACTGCGGTTAACATAATAACACTGTGTCTATACCACATGTACTTTGTAAGTGTAACAAAGGCATTTCAAACAAAGTACGTCTTCCTGTATGAAGATCAGCCATGCTTTGTGGTTGCTGCCAAAGACCAAGGTACTGTCTATACATAAATCAACTTATAATATTATAAATCAATGATTTGTTTATGATACTTATAATTTTCCATATGTTTAAACAACAGTGATGTCCTCAAAGCTTGATAATAATAATAATAATGGCTTATTATTATACATATACACACACACACACACACACACATATATATACTACAAGCTCAGTGAGGGGGATTCCCCTTTGGCTAACCTTGTAGAGCATTGATCTCAAGTGTGAGAAATCTGTGTTCAAATCCCAGCAGGAGCCATATATGTATGTCACTTGGTTACATATCCTTTCAATAATGAAATAATTTGATATAAATGCACATTCATGAACCCTCCACCAGGTGCCAGTGTTCAGCATGTCTTCACTTAGATAAGACTCTGGAACCATGTTCTGAAACACAGGTGTTGCATATGTCTTGGAATGATGCAAAACCCAGCCACATGTTCTATCCAGTTTTACTTTCTCCTTCCGTTGTGTATTTTGTACAGTATTTGGCCACATAGTGGATATCACGTTTGTCCCCGCAGTTGGTAGCTTGTTGGCTGAAGGTCATATGAAGTCAGGTGCCACATCCAGTAAGTGGCTGGCATGTCTATGGGATATTACATAGGCAAAGTTGCTTTTTTCATTCATCTGGGTCACCAAAGTCAACCAACAACTAATGACTTGATCCTTGTTACACGCTCTCAAATGGTGAATTACAAGATGAAAGCGTTTATTGTTTTTAGCTATACACAAGCTGGTTGGGATGGACTAACTCACCCAGCCACTCATCCACATTTTTGCTGTACAATTGTTTCATTTCAACTCCACTGTGGTGGTGTAAAGAAGCAAAATTCCAGAAAAACACAAAAATGTTACACATTGTTACACAATAATGGTGCTGCTGCATTGAGGCAAAAAATTGTTGATTTTTAACCATCGGGAGCCCTTATGCACTCACTTTCTCTGCCAGTGCTGCAGCAGAAATGTGGTTAGCTTGTAGGTGCTTGAAACTTGAAGCTGCCTGCAATCCACCAATAACATGGAGGAGAAGAAGAAGAAGAAGATGACAAAATGGCATCCACTGTATTAACAATGAGCCTCATGCAAGAACCACCCGAAACAGATTCATTTGTAAATGGCTAATAGGAGGAATGTGCTGTATATACTAATGTGTGAGGCACTGAAAAAAAAGAAAAGAAAAATGGATGGCAGTGTTGTCATAAATCCTCACCATCTAGTTGCTCACTGTGCACCACATGCATTAATTTCAACGTGAGGTGACAAAGGCTTTAAGCTGACAGGCCTCTGGGGTTCTCTGCATTTATGGTCCTGGCTTCAACAGGGTCCTAGATACGTTGACCTAATGGGTGCATTAGGCCAGAAATGAGTCATGTTTACTGGAATTTGTAGCCAGTGTTTCTGGGTGAAAGCAACTCAGCAG
Organism: Chatrabus melanurus; assembly: GCA_900302635.1. NCBI lineage: Eukaryota > Metazoa > Chordata > Actinopteri > Batrachoidiformes > Batrachoididae > Chatrabus > Chatrabus melanurus. Next base: position 6,068 of record OMMV01188906.1, on the reverse strand, counting down.
GATGTTGCAACAGTTTACTGAAATTTACAACCAGCACTTGGCCTGTTGACCTTTGGCTTCATATTATTGATGTATAGCTTGTTCCTCTGCTATGAATGCAACTGGTGGTTTAACTGTGGACTTGCATCAAGAAGCAGCCTGAAATGTTTTCCATACATACATAGGGGAGACCGGGGGTAGTTGGAACGTTTTTTTTTTAACAAAAAACCCCATACTGATGCCATTTGTAAATATGGCAATATTGTCTGCATACTGGGCTTCTCTTAGGTATTTGGTGAGTGTCTTGGTCTTGGATTTCAATCGCCGAAGGTCAAACATATCACCATCATATCTGAAAGAAGATGGGCTCATGTTCTTGAAAGCGAAGTAAGCATAACCACAGCACATCCCAAACAGAGTGGGAGCGAGACTGGATCCTTGTTTGACACCACTGTTGTATTCAATTGGTTTAGAAAGTTCTCGAAGTATATACAATCTAGCATGCTTCCCGGAATACAGTGTCTTGACAACATGAATAAATCTGGCAGGACATCCAAGCTTTTCCAAGATTGTGAAGAGGAGTTCCCGCTTTACATATTGGAAAGCCTTAGTGAAATCAATGAAGGTGATATGTAAATTCTGCCACTGTTCTCTGCACTTTTCCATTTTTTTGACGCAAGGTGAAGATGCCATCAATTGTGCTTCTGCTGCTTTTATGGCCTGACTGGGATTCAGGATAAACCAGCTCAGCTAGATGCTGGAGGCGCTGCCAGTATAGTGTCGGCAAAGATTTTTCCTGGTACACTAAGCAGCTAAATACCGTGGTAGTGGTCACATTTTTTGAACAACATGCATCAATTACAGTAGGCTCGATGGCAGATTTTCTGATGTTCATAACAAATTAAAGATAGTAAACAGGAACAATATCAAAGTGTGTCCAGCATAAACGAGAACTTCAGGTAATATACCATCTGGTCCCAGACTCTTTCTAAGTTTGGTGTTCTTGACAGCTGTCTTAACCTCTTCCATGGTTATAAGCTTGTCAGATTCTTCAATGAGTGGACAATGTTCAAATTCGTCAAGTATGCCCCCATCGGTTGGTTTAAAAGCTTGTCAAAATGCTAAACCTACCTCTCTTTGAAGGCCTCTCGAGATGAGAGAAGTTTGCCGCTCTTTGTTCTTATGGGATGGAGGTTTTTTGGTTTTGGGCCATAGACAGCATTGATGGTTGCATAAAGCTCTCTGTGGTTCTTCTCTCAGGAAATTTAAGCACAAATGGTTTTGGCAAAAAGCGGATGATATTCAAAATTTCTTCTCTAAGAGCTGTTCTGTTCTCCCCACAGAGTGTCTTATCTTTAAGAAGACTCTGAATCATTTCATCTTGGTCGTCACACCAATCTTCACTCCTCTTTTTCTTGCCAAAAAGATGTTTGCCAGCATTCTGTAATATTTCTTTCAGGTCATCCAAAGACTCTTCATAATTTTGAAGTTTCTCATCCAGGAACCTTTCCATAAATGGGAATTAAAACGGAAAAAATGCAATGACTCTTTTAAAAAAAAGTCTTTGTTCCATTTTTACCAAAAAGACATAGTAATAAAAGAACATTAAAGTAATCAGTGTGTCTTTAATTTACAGAAGAACAGCATCACTGATTTATAAAAGTAATTAACTTATGCAGGCACATTGTGACACAAATGCAACACACTGCTGTCTTATATTTTAGAAATAAGAACAGGGCTCCCATGGCAAGGCACAACAAATCTTTAATTTGACATTATGATTCCCCAAATAGGAAAGAGATGAGTTCCATTCAACATTTACCATTCTAGCCTAAAAATTTATCAGGAAGTGTGGTGGGGGTATTATTCTTCTCACCAGTCCTAACAATCTACACACTTGACAAATACTCTAAGATCAAGTTCATATTCTTGAAGTGAAAATTATGCAAGGGCTTGATTGTAATCAAGTACAAAGCTACAGTATTTTCTCTGTGGAAAATTGTGATGTAAGTATAGTGTAAGATATCATGACCAAACAAAAGCCTGCATTGCTATTGAAAAGATCCTGACAGTAAACATTTCCTGAACAATTTATTAAATATACAGGTAGGTAGGTAACTAGTAAAAAGCAGTTGGGTGTTGCAAAAATGCAAGGCCGTAAAGCAACTTTGACCCTTTACATTTTGGTCCCATCAAAGTCATTTGTAAGGCAATGAACAGGCCGACATTCTGTTGTAATTCAGAAAATATGTGCTTGCTTCTCAGTTTACCTATTTTCATTCTGGACCGAGATACATAAGTTTTTAGTTGTCATGCGCAATGCTGTCAGCTGTGACATCTCGTATATGTAATTTACAGCATGATAGACTTTGAAGACTGCAGATGGGAATCAGTTTACAATGCACCATCATTAAAACTCAAGTATACAATATTTCTTGTTCTCAGATTTTCATCTAAGTGAATGTAAGAAAGGTCCAGCTGAGGTCCAGAGTTTGTTGAACTCAATAAGACACACCTTGGTGTACCCGGCATTCTGAAACTGTTGACCAATTGGCGACTGCCAAAAAAATCCAACTAATACAATCCTGAATATAAAGATTCAAAGCTAAATGTCTTTACACATGAAGGTGGGGAATGGGGAATGTACTAATTTCAATGACATCACCATCAATGCAATCACCGAGTAATTAGTGTGGTTTGTTTGGCTGGAACTCTGGTCTTTACCTCCATGTTATCCTTTCTGGCCATCTGTCATTGTGAACACCAGACTAGCTGCAATATTTTTTATCATGACATGTTCTAGCAATTCTCTGTTGTATTGTTTTCTTAGTTGGTATGGCCAAAACAGATGGTCACCCTGACTGAGTCTGGTCTGCTTGAGGTTTCTTCCTAGAATCAAAAACACCTGAGGGAGTTTTTCCTTACCACTGTCGTCGATGTGCTTGCTCATGGGGTGTGTAAGGTTTAATCCTGCTCAGCTCATGTATAGCGCCTTGGGTTGACTTTTGTTGGGAATTGGCACTGTGTAAATTACTTCATGTTATTCATCATCAAATGTCGAAAACACTCTCGAAACCACATTTGATAAATTGGAAAAAGGCACCATCATATTAAAATAACATTTAATCTGATTGCATAAATGTGTGCAAAAAAAGCTGTGGTTATTTATAGTCGTGTGTAAAAATCACTGCCATAGCACTGTTTATCTTTGCCGATGTAATTCTGAAAATCTGCTCTTCTCTGCTTTTATTTTCTTGATCAGACTAATCTCATGTAAACAGCTTATTAAAGGTGTTAATCTATAACTATTTGTATTCATGGCATTCAGGCATATGTGTCCAGATTATTAATGACTAATACCAGAATCAATAGTACGCATGGCTACAAATCTGGATAAGTGTCTCTGCTGTATATATTTTTGCATTTAAACAGACATTTAGCTTTGAATCTCTGGTCTCAGAACTTCGAGTTGGGAGTTGTTTTTTTGCTTTTACGCATGTTATGGAGGGCAACAAAGCCATGCATCTGGACTAAGTCATTCATTCAGCCAGATGGAAATGTAAGACCATAAACTAAATGTCATCTCTGGTCTTCTGTTATCTTTCAACATTAAAAATTTTTAAGGCAGAGCTGTATCACCACCACAATTTAATCAAACCATCTCCATACAAAATCTTGTTGAAATTCCTCAATTACTTTTTGTACACCAGACTTAAGAAGGGATACGTTACGTCATGGCTGTCTGTCCATCTGTTGCTTCATTGGTTTTATGGTAAGAGCATAAGAGCAAGGTAGGGCATTTTTCACAACCTATGTGGGGGGAGTTGATGAAACCTCATGTTCACTACCCAGTGGACATGCCTTTATCAAGACCGTAACCTACTTTTCAAGGTTACAGGTAATCATTCTGTGAATAAAATCTGCTGATTTCACTAAGTCTTTGCAGAGGTACACAAGGATTTCCCTGGGAGACCTAGTACCAAAGACTTCCAGTGATCATCTTTGGTCATGAGTTAGCATCAAGAGCTTGCAAACATACAGCAGAAAGAGAAGCACTAGGACTCTACAAAGACTTGGACCTTCGCCCTTCTGCAAAGTTATCAACATTACCATGCATCTCTGTCCAGTGCCCTCAGGACTCCATAAACTCAGTTGTTCCCAAAGACATGAATTACACTATACAGGAAAGTGAATTTCTCAACAAGTTCAACGCTCACGACATAGACACGCTGTTAATGGCTGAGTCCAGAAAGTCACTGAAAGCCAAGATCCATCCATCCATCCATTTTCTGAACCCGCTTAGATCTTCGTTGAGAAATATAGTGGGGATCCCGCAAATTCTCAGAATGTCCTAAAAGGCACTTTTCAAAAATTGTCTTGATATTCATGCTTGTGTTCCGTTAGTACCTCCAGAGCTAGGACGCTGTCCATAATTGATTTTATTTTTCAGCTTGAAACCAGTCTGGTCTGGACACTGAACAAAAGGCAGATGGTACTGAATCCTGTTGAGAACAACCCTTGTGAGTACCTTGCGCAGCACAGAGAGCAATGCCATACCTTTGTAGTTACTGCAATCCAGACAACTAGCCATTGCTTTCCAGAGAGGGACAACAAGGCCTTTCCTTTCATCCAGCCTGTTGGGATGACACCTGTCTCCAAAATGGAAACAAAACTTGCTTGCAATGCCAGGAAAACGGCATCTCCACATTCCTGAACAAATTCAGATCAGATAACACAGATCCCTGCTGCTCTTCCTGTATTCAACTGTTTCACCACCTTTACAATTTCTGAGTTTCGGTGCTTTACAGCTGATTCGAGGATTAGCTACAAGAACCTTGGCACTGGACATAAAAATTAAAAAAAATTGCTGCCACTTGTCGCAACTGTGGTGGCATGAGGTGTACACTGTAAAAAATCATAAGTTGAGTCAACTTAAAAATGTAACGCATCCAGCTGCGAAAGGTTTTTAAGTTGTTTCAACTTCAGGAACTATGCAGTTAAGTCAACTTGCTTTTTTGAGTTAGGTTATTAGTTCATTCAAAAGATAATTTCAATCTGAACCAAATCTGAGTTGCTAGTTATAATGCAAAGTTGAGTCACTTTAAACTACTCTTCTGTGTGAACTCAAAGGCTAACTTAGGAAAACAAGTCAGCACAAATATCAGGCCTGAAGTTGAGAAAACTTAAAAACCTTTCGCAGCTGCTTGCGTTAGATTTTTAAGTTGACTCAACTTATGATTTTTTAGGTGTAGGTTTGGTGGAAGGTCACGCATCAATTCCCAGTAGACCACAGTTGGTGTGTCTCCTGCTCACAGATTCTTTGAAGAAATTCCTCCTTGTTTACCTTCACAACCCGGTTTTTCAGCTCCCTGTACAGCCCGGAGTTGTCACAAAATGACTCATCTGGGTGATATTCAGAGTTCCCTCTGAAATGGTAAAACACCTTCTGTGAACAATGGCAACTCCAATTCAGTCCCTAGTTGCCTTTCATGGTTTTCTTAAGAACTCTCTACATGCTATTAGGGTTGTTGCTTGCAGGAAACAGTTTCAGGTAATTAGGTAGCCTTGTCACAATGAACATGACTTAATTTGTAGGTGTAAGGCACACCCTCATGAGACTTTATATGAGATTTTCTCCCCCACCTGCAGGTGTCAAAATACAAGCACAATTAAGTGTTATCGACCACCAAAATACAGGAATTATCTTTCCAATATAAAGCAAAGAAACCATTACATAAACTTATAAAACAATAATCCAACCTAAAACAGTGCTTCTACTAATTATATGGTGCATTGTTATGGGAAATGGTTGTACCAAGACACACATGAATAGATTACAGTAAAATAAAAGGACCATAGTGGACATTTTAAAGTTTGAGCCCAAAATATAGAAGTGTTGTATATGTTTCGTTACTGACAACCCTTTTCTGTGTTGTAACATTGAAACATTCATTCATTCATTTTCTATACCCACTTACTCCAATTAAGGGTCACAGGGGGTGCTGGATCCTATCCCAGCGGTCATTGGGCGAGACTACTTTACATTACATTACATTACATTGCACTTGGCAGACGCTTTTATCCAAAGC
>OMMV01188898.1:0-13462 GCA_900302635.1 Chatrabus melanurus | reverse complement strand
GTGCAACTTTTGTCTGTTACATCACCAGTTATACAGCTTCACGAGGAAGTGGTATAGAGGAGGATTTTCTTTAAAAAAATAAAAATAAAAATAAAAAAAATATGCAAAATTTCAGCTGCAGTTTGCCAGAAGGCACATGGGAAAGCAGCGCCTAGATTGGATCTGTTTTCATCCTTTACAGTCCTTCTCTAATCCACTCCAACATGAAGCTGTGAATGGGGATGCAACAGGCAAATGCTGCACCATTCCCAGTTTCTCCACTCACATCTACAGAAGCCTATAATTATTTCAGAGCGCTTATGGGTGTCTTGGTGGCTTCCCTCACTAGTTCTTCCAGCATAGTCCGTTTTTGAGAACTGCTTACTTGACACAGATTTCACATACAGTACCATATTGTTTTTATTTCTTACTGATTGATAGAAATGAAGTCCAAGACATATTCAGTGACTTGGAAATGTTCCATGTATCCATCTCCTGAATTTTCTCAAGAAAACTGGCTGTAAAAGTGATGATTTAATCCTTATATTTAGAATAAATTGATCCCGTTCCAACTTTTTTGGAATGTGTTGCAGGCCTTAAATGCAGGAATGGATGTATATTAACAAATGAAATAAAGTTGACCAGACAAAACATGAAATATCTTGGGTTTGTATTGTCTGCAATGCAATAGAAGTCCAAGTAAATTTAACGATCACTGCTGGGTTTTTTATTTGCACTTTCCGTATCGTCCCAACTTTTTCTGATTTGGGGTTTTATTTCACTATAAAGGATATCTCACAAACATTTGCTTGGGGTAATGACGAGTTGATTAGATTTTGGGCCAGTTGGAGATCCATGATCATTTTAAATTGACATGTTTATAACAACTCCCACCAGGGTCCTGGTGCATCCAATCTTACTGTATGGCTGTGAGACCTGGACGCTAACCAGCAACCTAAGGAGGCGACGGGATGCCTTTGGTACTAGGTCTCTCTGAAGGATCCTTGGGTACCGCTGGAATGACTGCGTCAAATGAGCGGTTACTTACCGAGACTCAGACGAGGTGTACTACCTGCATTGTGAGGTAACATCAATTACTACATTACGCCCATGTGGTGAGGACCCTGGAAACTAGACAAAGCCAAGGAAAAGCCAATATCACTTGGCTGCGGCAGATAGACAGTTACTTTTGGGAGGTAGTGATGCACTGGGTGGTTGCCAATCGGGATCCAGGATGGTTCCGTAGAGTGGTGTTGCATGACACCCGCATGTTCCCAGACCTGCCATGTGCTGATACACGTTTTTTTATTTCATTTGTTTTTGCTGTCAACGCGCCATCCTGTATATCAAGTTAAAGGTACAGTTAAACAGTACGGTTTTGCCAGTGGTAAGTGATCTCTGAAAGCAGGTCAGGTCTATGAACATGCTCTGGTGCCATGCATTGCGGTATTCACCACACTACAGAACAGTCTTGGGTCCTGGATGGCAACCACCCAGGCAGACAACTGATCCATCACCACCTCTGGAAAGTAACCATCTATCTACCACAGCCAGGTGAAACATGGGCGTCCCCTTGGTCTTCTTCAGCTGCTGGGATCCTCAACACTGAGGCACTGTGTGCTGATTATGTCCAGCCAAAATATCCAAATGCCCTCTAGTTATGCATTCCCTTCACCAACTGACAGAAGTTTATTCAAGCAACCTTGTTTATTTACCTCTTTTTTTGGGGGGGGGGGTGGTCTCAAAATGTAATTTTCAGATTTCGATTGAATGATGTGGGGAGATGGCTCTTGGGTCAAGAAAGCGTTGGTTAAATTTTGGTGGTAAAATGGATTTGTAACATTGTGAGATAGGGCGTTGTTCAGAATCCTGCCTTATGATGTCACAAACATCTACAGATATCCTGCTGACAAAGACTGCAGAGCTTTGAGTGCACCCTGGTTTGTAATTTGTTCTTGTTAATTTTTAATGTTTTAAAGCTCTTACATCATTTTATCACACAGAAGAAGGTGGCAACAGGGTTCAAACAGACAGATCTATGAGGAAATTTGGATTGAATATGATCAAAGAGCTTGAAAAACAGCACACATTGCGGAGCTTGATATTGCAGAATTCCATGAAGTCATATTTAAAACATTGCAAATATGGCCTAAAAATGATTCAGCTTAATGCATGAATGAAGATAACTTGGAGCAATATGTTCAGTGTGCTTTTTGCACAAAAAAAGTCCATATCAAATCATTCCATGCATGACAATGAAATCCTTTTGGCCACAAACTGATTGCAAATTCTCTCATTTAGAAGGTTTCCTGCATTGCTGAAATCACTTATTGAACACAGATGAGTGTTGACTGATCTAATCTCCAATAAATCAGGCTTCTCATCCATGATGAATGTGATTATCAGGGTCGATAAAAATCATTGGAACACTAAGAATGTTGAATTTATGGATGTCTGGAAAGAAATCTTGCCATCACTGTCAATCAATACTGTACCTGAAGAACTGCTTCTGCCATGGGTTCGGCCCCCTGAGGCTTAACATGATAGAATGGCTGATCAACTCCTGTAACTCACACACTGACCAAATGACTGAAAGTCGTACAATCAATGAGAACAGTGACCCCAAGTTGGAGGCTTGGGAGGCATTTTTGGAGGCATTTTGGAGGCATTTTTAAAACGAACATTTTAATTTGGGAAAAAGACATTTGAAGACTTGGATGAGTCAGTCAGTAGTGACGAAAACAGACCTACGCTGTAACAGAGATAGCCACAGTTACTGCTCCAGGCTTCAACCGTGGGCACAAACTTTGACTAAAAGTCTGACATCATAAATACAAACTGCCCAGATGACCCTATCTGGGGCACATGATCTAGGATGCATAGCGCAAGTGCACTCAGGGCATGCCCAACTCCCCTTTGCAATTTTTGCCTAATATGAGCGCAGGGGGCACGGTGGCTTAGTGGTTAGCACTGTTGACTCACAGGTAGAAGGTCCCAGGTTCGCTTCCGACCTGGTCCTTTCTGTGTGGAGTTTGCATCTTCTCCTCGTGTTTGCGTGGGTTCCCGTCGGGTGCTCCGGCTTCCTCCCATATCCAAAGACATGCAGGTTAGGTGAACTGGTGACTCTAAATTAACCGTAGGTGTGAGTGAGAGTGTGAATGTGTTTGTCTGTCTATATGTGGCCCTGTGATGGACTGGCGGCCTGTCCAGGGTGTACACCGCCTCTTGCCCAATGACTGCTGGGACAGGCTCCAGCACCCCCGTGACACTTAGTTGGAGTAAGCGGGTTCAGAAAATGAATGAATGAAAAATATGTCCGCAAAATAGAGCACAGGGTGGAAAGGGGTAGGGCTTATTCACTTAATTAGTCAAGGGTGTGTTTTGGGCATAATATGAAATGAACCAATCAGAGTGTCATCTGTCATCCCCATTAAGCTCCTATCACAGTGGGCTAATCGCTACTTCGCTGGAATTTTGAGCATGTCCAAAAAATTTGCGCAACAAATGTACTCTCAAAATACTCCCAAAGGTGTCACAGTAGCGCAAACCCGTCTAAAACCCGCCCCGAACCGTTCTCCATTTGTGTCTCCCTGTGTCGCACATGGTACAGTCCTGTGAAGATGCCGACATTAGAGTCCCTCAAAACCCCTCACAATTACAAGAGATGTCCACACTGTATTTTTTTTAACTTTTCGACAGGTCCACCATGAACATTTCTTAAAAATTTAAATATCAAAAAATATATCTTACAATTATGTTTATCATGAACGAATTAAAGTCGACGAATAAGCACATAGCTCTCTGCTAAAACAGCTTAAAAACATTTTTTTAAAAGGCTGCTTATGTCCATTTGTGAAGTTTGTACCAATCACAATGTTACGCCTTCGCAAGCTCGTCACACAGCTGTGCAGTGAGGAGGTTTCAGCGCCATGGACAGCAGCTCCTCATCGGCTCCCAGTTCGTCTGATTAGCGGCTGTTTGATTGAATGACAGCTAAGGCCAGCCTCAGCTGGGCTCACGGTGTGGAATGCCGTGCTGCGTTAGAGGTTCGCTACCAAACTCCGGGAACGTGATTTTTTGACGAAGGGTGGCCACTTTTCTCTCCCTTTCACCTCGTTCACCAGTCGCTGGGGTAAACGTCATAGTGCGACTGCGCCTTGACCATGTGAGTGGACCAGGCCAACAGGACACCCGCTTATGTAACACCTGGTTAAAGCAGATAGATGGTTACTTTTGACAGATAATGATGGATCAATGATGAAAGCTTTCTGGAAGTTACTGGATTTCCAGGTTTGGGGCGAGCTGGGCGCCTTCAATATGGTGCATCAAATCAACCAATCAACATCAATAATTAATTACATCCTCTCAGGTAAATTCAGGTATGCAGTAGCTCAAACACATCAATAAAAATTGTTAAAAGTTATTATAAATAGATAAATAATAGTAAAAAGTGTAGATAAGTCAATTCTTGCAGTGTTAAAATAAGGGGGAGGGGGGGGTACCCTGGACACGAGTCCCATGTATTGACAGCAGCGTCATAAAGTCTCACAGCTGTAGGGACAAATTATCTTCCAAGTGAGAGAAGAAGACTGCTGCCTTTGCTTCTCTGACCTGCCAGCATTTGTCTTTTAAAGGGCTGTATTAAAGAAAATACTGACTGTGGATGATGCTAACCATGCTAACCAACAGTGTCAATTGCAGTTAGCGTGATTGTATATGCTGGCTGTTAACTTTTTTCTTCTTCTTTTTTTTTTTTTAGTACGGGTTGTTACTTGTCAAAAGTGTAACAATGTTGGGTATAAATTAAGGGTTGTTCCAATCTCAGGATCAGTCTGAATGGTTTCTGGTTGGGAATCCAACATTTCTGTGGTGTCAACACCAGCGCATGCTCTAAACCTGAGTTGGACAAAAAGGCCAACATCGCAGCTATTTCAGACACAAGTTACTGGGGCGATCGTCTACGCTGGGTAACGTTCGGGTGCTGCTTTGCCCTGCCTGTTTCAAACCACTGGACAGTGGTGTGCCAAACCCCTCTCCTGCACGTCGCCACGTTGGGCGCACTGGCTAACGGCCGCCTCCGCGAGCACCATGTTGTGGAATGCCGTGCTGCGTTAGAGGTTCGCAACCAAACTCCGGTAACGTGATTTTTGCTGACGTCTGGCCAATTTTCTCCACTTTGCCCTGCGTTCACCAAACACTTAGGTAAACGTCATAGTGTGATTGTGCCTTTAACACTTGGGACAACATCCTGGTGGCCGCCGGAAGGTGTTTAAAGATACAGTAGGTGAGATATTTATTAATTCATTTTTCCGTGGATTGCATGATTAAATGAGTGAATGTTTCCACTATCAAATAATGTGTCCATTACTTTCTTGATTAAGCGACTGACTATGAAACCTATGAAATAAATTCATAATGACGACAAAATGTGAAACAATTCGCAAGCTTTTAGACAAGGTGATGCGTTTAAAAGTCACAATTTTGTCTGACCAACAAAACTCAAACACAAGCGAACAAACCAACAAGCAAAAAGTTAAACGTGTGCCTCAGAATGAGACTCCAGGCAAAAGTTCCTCAACTTCGCCCCCAAGGACGAGCAAGAAAGATGCTACCAACAGAAGTGAAGCTTTCAGTGACAGTATTTTATGTTAAAATGAACCCCGCAGATATACAAATGTGTCTCACCAAATCATAGATGTGGGGGGGAAAGAAGATATTTGCCCAAGAGGAAGCAAGAGCATGTGATTTCTTGTGTGAAAGGATTGTGAACTCCAAAATGCTGCTGTATTAATGAGCTTTTATTTTAGTTCACCTTCAAGATGACATGAAATATGTGTTTTGGGGGGGGAAGTCCCTGGCAGAAACATTTTCCAAGCAGGAAATCCAAAAGCTGAAGATTAGATCAAACAAAGGTTCACTTTTTATTTTTTATTTTTATAAAGTGTGGAAAACTGGAAGGCGAAGCTGAGAAAATTATAAACAGCAGTGGCACGTCTAACAAAGTACATGGAACAAATGTGGACTTTTTGATCTGCTGCTGATTTAAAGTAATCCATTATCACTGCATTAAAATGTACCTAAAAATAGCATGAAATGCACTAATTTGTTTAATAAAAATTGAGCGGATCATATTGCTAAAATGAGTAATTTATCACATTTGGCTGCTTGACTCTCGTGTTTATTTTCCGTGATGAGGCTGGTGGACATGTTAAAGGTTTAGCATCATTTTTTTTTTTTTTTTTAACTTACTGGGGTTTGGGGGGAAGAGTGTGCAGCTCTTGCAGTGGATTATCTCCTTGACAACAGGTGCATCCTGGGAGAGCGGTGCGGGCACCATTCCCATGCCGGGTATCAACGGGTTAATGGGTGTAATTCCAGTCATCAACCCAAGATTGGGGTCAAAATCTAGAGACAGGAGAGAAATATGGATGATAATACAGCTGCTGCCTCCTGGCAAATCAGTAACACAAACAAGATATGAGCACAGACATCAGCCCACACTGATTGTTTAAATGAACCATTTCACACGTTGCTCTCATTGCCCACGCTGACAGATGTTGTGTGGGTAGGATGGTTGGTGCTGCCTGCTTGCGCTCAGCAAGTGGAGCTACGGCCACCAAAGACAGCACATGGCCGTACCACATGTGGCTCTACATTTGATGGAAAAAAAAAAAGTCAATGTCACAAGGTCATGAAGCTTGAAATTAAAGCGATAGTTTATAAAGGCCACATATATACCGTATTGTAAATGCGTCAGCACTGGACAGACGATGACAAATCTGTCACAAGCTGAATTTACTAAAGATAAATTGAATAAATCATGCTGCAGAAGAACAACTTCACTCAAGAAGCTTTCACATCGCCCACTCATCCATGGTGCCATGTATCCGACCTGTAGTGAAATGGCAGTAGTAACATTTGGAGGCCTATCTTATGTCATTTGTAGTTTCCACCCAATGCACTTGTGGTTGTCGCACCCTGTGCCTACATCATGTAACTACCAAGGAGGACTGTGTACATCTGTGCGTGCATGGTCGTGCTGGTCGAAAAATGAGGTGAAGAGTGCTGGGGCCTCCTTTATGAAACATTGCGCAGGATTCTTACTAGAAGTACACGTACGAACAAACAAAGTCAGATTTATAAAACCGTTCGTACGCACACCTGTGAGCAAAATCCTCTTGATAAATCACACACTACTTTGAATTGTGCTCAGGTGGATTTGCCTCATATCCCGCCTGCTACGCGCCCACAGTCAACCACAAATGACCAATGCAAAACACCTCCTGAATATTCAAACATACACACGAAGCCAAGAGATGTGAACTTATCATGGCAACTGAGAGAAAGAGCAGGAAAGAAACGTTTCTGAAACAGAAATCGAGGTGCTTCTGTGTGATCACAACAGTGAGATGACAAAAAAACAATAAATTACACTAGGTGGCGATCCCGCGCCCACGAGTACTTTTGAACCCAACCATTCGTAGCGACCATTCACTCATGGTGTCAAATGTTAGTTCTTAATTTAGACATTACAATCACTTATGGACATAACTTTAACTCTTAACAAGTTCACCACCAGAACCAGCATGAAACTTTCCAAATAAAAGAATAATTAGACAATTATTGATCGTTGTGCTTGTCCCAGAATCCTTTGCGCTGCTGTGACATCGCCGCGTTGCTGTCTTTATGAAGATAAAATCTCTCCTAATGAAATGCGAGCAGCAAAGATAACGTGAGCCCATTTTTAATAGAAGATTGCAGGAGGGAAACTATTTGTTTCATTCCAATATAGGAGGAGGACGTCACACCTTGTCCAAATGATGGCGACGATCCAGTCACCACTTTTTACTTTTTGTTTAACCTTTTTTTTTGTCACCATTTCCATTTAGTAGCTGCGGTGCACTGATGAAATATTAATCGTGTGGTGATGTAAGATCTGAGCCGGCTTATATGTGATGTGTGTGAAGTGAAATTAAATGTACGTGTTATGATTCACTGGTACACAGCATCATTTTATGTGTGATGATGCCACTGATATTTTTCCCACTACCTGGCTTCACTGCACCCTCTCCAAAATGTTCGCACACATGGTTCACAGTTTTGCGTAAATATATGAACATTTTGCCATCTAGTATATTTCTATAAATCACTGCTTAAGTGTTAAAATGGTCGTGCGCATCATTTAGGTCCCGTTTTGTGCGTACAAACGGTTGATAAATGAGGCCCCTGGTGTGTTGGTATCATCTGGCAACAGAGCGTGGTTGTGCCATAGACCGACAAGAATCTCTTCTAAAGTTGAGCGCAGTGTATTTGTGGTATTTAAAGGGTGCTACACTCAGACACGCCTTACATAAGTGGGTTCACGACACACCTACACTCTGCTTGTATACACAATGAAACTGAACTGAAAGCAACCATTAAATGAGATACAAGTAAACACTCGTATAAAAGCACAAAACTTCACCTTCCTGCTTCACCTCAGGGAGCTTTGGTGGCAGCAGCTGTCCGTTGATGCACTCTGAAAAGTTGCCGCAGGTTTGCTAACTTTCCAGAAAACCTTGCACTTGAGTGTGCTTTTCTCAAGAGCATAGCACGCTTAAAAGGGATGACAGATGACCATCTGATTGGTTTATTTCATGTTACGCCCACAACACGCCCATGACTAATGAAGAGGATAAATTCAACCCCTTTTCACCCAGTGCCCAACTTTGCACTCAGATTATGCACCCTGTAAATAGCACAAATGAATCGGACACGCCCCAAATCCATCTGTGTCATGCATTACAGCCCACGTGCTACAGACCGTCAAGATAAGGCCCTTGGTCTAACTCCTTGGAGATGTCAGGGCTGTTCTAAGCAGGGAGTGGAAGTGCACATAGCAGAAAAAACTCAGTCTGATGAAATCTTATTTTCTCTACAACTCTCACATAATGTTTTTGTATCCTAAGCACATATTTCTGACATCAGGACTATGAGCTGTGTCAGCATCTCCGCTGAGTGCAAATCCAGTGATTCTTTCCTCAACATTAATGATTCACATGCAGCCGACACAACATGGAACACACCGCCGTTCATGAATAAATGATCTCTTAGACAACATGCATTTTTAACATGTTTTTGCTAATTTGGTCTCTCTGACGCTCCCGCTGTTTAAACGACACCCTACAGTATACAGACACAGTAAACACATGGGTCTAAAACCAATAAACAAAGGCTTTACAGTATTAATTTACACAAGCTGGGAAAACATGGTAACCGACACAAAAGTGGGCTGCTATTCATATCCAGATGTGCTTTGATATGCATCTCAGCACGGAGCTTTTCAAAATGGAAACAATGAATGCTTCCAACTATTGTGTACTTTGACCTCACAGCAGGTGAGGTCAAAGTACACAATCTGCCTGTTTTTCTGCATCAAATCTTCAATAATTACACACAACCTTCAATATACAGCATGGTACATGCATCACAATCCGACTGAAAAATCAACCAAAATCCTTACTTATATGTAAAAAAAAAAAAAAAAAAGACATCCTTTGCACACTGTATAAAATACATGTTGTCAAGAAAAAAAAAACTAAGGCAAAACAAGTTGGAGGAGCAGTCAGAACACAAACCTCCACCAATACACATAGTCCATGGGCCAGGCAGGTTTTCGGTACCACCTAAGGTGAACACTTACAATGTGCCATGGCTTACACAAAAATGTATGATAGCCATCCCAGGAATAGTTTGCACCATCTGTTATGCTTAGTTAGTTACTGGGTAACATATTTCATATGTCACAGTATCCAATGGACGTTGACCTTGTTTGACTTTTGAGACCAAGCATTCAACACAGTCAAAACTATTTCATTTATTAATCCTATTAGCTCAACCAATAATTTGCCTCACTTTTTACCAAAATTGGAGCAACTTTATCTTTTGACCCGTATACAAACTGAAATTGATCTTTGTCACCATTTTTGCTGTTTTTGAATCTTATAGGATCAGACAAATAATGTGATATATTTTTCAGTCTGATTGGAGCATTTTTAAATGTTGACCCCTGTGTAATCCTTCATTGACCCTTACCTGGCTATAGCTACCTCCCTGGAATGGCCATCATACATTTTTCTGTTGGCCATGGCATACTGAGGCTGGATTGTAAGTATTGTTTATTCACTTTAGGTGGTACCGATTGGATCAAAATTGGCTTTTGGCTCATGGGCTAACAACATTTCCCAGAGAGGATCGGCACTATTTCCACAACTGCAAAGGTTTATAGAGATTAAGGGTCCGATGGTGACAATCTATTGCGCACAG
Source organism: Chatrabus melanurus (assembly GCA_900302635.1). Classification (NCBI taxonomy): domain Eukaryota; kingdom Metazoa; phylum Chordata; class Actinopteri; order Batrachoidiformes; family Batrachoididae; genus Chatrabus; species Chatrabus melanurus. Next base: position 3,178 of record OMMV01188898.1, on the reverse strand, counting down.
TCTAAAGTACACAGTGCAAGTGCATTCAAGAGAGTCTGGCTGCAGACCTCACCTGGGAGCAAATCTCCCGTGTCAGTAAATCTCTGAGGGTATGGAAATCGATATGGCAAAACCGCTTTACAAAGATGCTGATAAGTAAAGTACAGTATGTAAAACAGCATCACAAATGGTGATATGAGTCCTTAGTCTGTTAAAATAAAAATAATACATTGGCTGGCATCATTTCCTTAAATGAAAATACAAAACCCATAATTCCACGCGTCAGATTGATGTCATTTCCTTACCCTCAGAGGAGATTTTTACAGACACTCCCTCACCTGGGAGTATTCCCAGGTGAGGCCAAAAATGGGCAAGAGTATATATTTTATTTCCCCCTGGATCCACGTCTGAATCAAGAGCTGCACCAAAATTTTATTTAATTTAAGTTCCTGTGAGGAACATTACCTCCTCACAGAGGAAATAAAATACTGACATAAATTTAAATAAAAAAGAATTGAAGAGAGCAAACATCTTTCTAACATTCGGTTTATTTTTGGAAATTTAATACTTTTTTATATATTAGGCTGACCACGCTACTTTATGATTATAGTTTCTTGGCCTTCCTAAAACATATGTTTGCACTCAGCAGATTCTATTCGCTCTGCATTTTTTTGCCCAATCATGCCCAAACTTTGGAGAGCCACGTGAGAAGCAAGTTCTCTGCTGTAGCTCAGTAATTCCTATTTGCCCGTGTTCCACACGCTCTACGGCAAAGGAAAAACGATAGTCTCACTTGATGTCTTTGAGACAGGTGCTGGTGGTGGAGTTGAAGCAAGCGGGTGACAAACACCCTGTGGTTGCCAGGAGATCGATGCCCTCTTCAGCCCAGTCAGGTGACAGACAGCAAAATGATGGAATTACTATTTCTAGGCCTCATCCTCCATTTTCTGCTGAGCCCAGGCTTTATTGTTCCAGGGATGAAACGAGCAAACATTCTGATGAGTTCATGTGTCGCTTTCTGATGCAAACGAAGAGTGAGCTCATAAAGACTACAAGATCTGGTTACATCAGGGCATGGCTGCTCCAATTTTACTGCAGCGCTGCTCATGTTCCCTCTGGACACTGAGCCCATGTATTCATCTTCACCTATTAAAAGCCTGAAGCCAGCATGTAGCAGAGTTGTGAGCAATAAAAGAGATTATTTACTACTTAGGGATTTCCAGCTACACCGCAGTTTTCTCATCTGCATCTTTAACAATATAGCTTGTGGCCACGTTTCATTCCTCTTGTGGTGATACTCTTCAGAAAATCTGCTAAAAGTAGAGAGACATGGATTGACAGGATTATTTGTGTGGTGCATTCAATAATATACACATTATATGGTGTTCCACATTGGATTATCTAATATAGATTTTTACTGCGTTTTATTGCATCTTGGCACAGCAGGTAGGTCAGTGGGATATGAGTTTGCAGATCTGATTGATTCCCATTCATGCTACCAGTCTGCGTCCTTGGACAAGAAAGACACTTCATCTGCATTGTCCCTGTCCACCCAGCTGTAAATGGGTACCAGCCTTGGCTGGGGAAGTAATCTGTGATGGACTTTCATCTAGTCCATGGTAGTTGTAGACTTTCATCCACTTCATGCTGCAGTATCCATGTAAAAACACGGACACCAATGGGCCTCAGGGCATATACAGGACTTGCTTACTTCTTTTACTGTAACTTGCAAATGAAAAAAATGTTTCAAAGATGAATGCTCTAGAGTTTTGGGGTACTGCCAAGGAAAGAGAAACTTTATGGTTTCAAACAATTTTTTTTCTTTAAATTTTGTCCAAAAAACTAGTGTTGAAAGATTTCCAGTAACATTCATGTCTGTGGGACCATGGCCTTTGAGAACTTATGGAATCATGAGGTTGCTGATACCTTTGCTGGAGAACGAAAGTCCAAGTCTTTAGGCTGCTGGTGCTTCCATGGTTGTGAGACCAAGAGGCTAACCAGTGACTTAAGTGGATGTCTTTGGTATCAGGTTTCTCCAGAGGATCCTTGGGTACTGCTGCAGTGACTATGGAGACCAACAGCTATGATCCAGGATGCAGATGCATCAGTATTGAGGATCTCCACAATAGGAAAATACCAGGGAGATGCCAATGTATCACCTGGCCATGGAAGATACATGGCTACTTTCAGGAGGTGGGGATATGCCGACTGTCTGCCTGGGTAGTTGCCAACCAGGACCCAGGGCGGTTTCGTAGTGTGGTAAGAGTGGCAAAGCGCAGCACCAGTGTATGATCCCAGACCTGAACTGTCCTGCTACATACGTAAGGCCTCCTTTACACACACTGAGATCGTTTGGAGACCACTGAGTGATCACAAATTGGCCTGATCTCTCAACGATCTCCTAAAGCCTTGAAAAAGCTGTGTCTGTGTAAATGTTTGGGAGATCTTTGGGAGCTTGTTGAGTGATCAAAAATGCAATTAACCACTGAGTTTTCTGAGTGCTCGCTGTGTGACAAAGAGAGATCGTTGGGAGATCAATGAGATTGTTGAGAAACCATTGAGAGATCGCTGAGAGACCATTGAGAGATCGCTGAGAGACCATTGAGAGATCGTGAGAGACCGCTGCGAGATCGTGAGAGACTGCTGCGAGATCGTGAGAGACTGCTGCGAGATCGTGAGAGATCATTTTGGACTGAGCCAAAAACTTTGAGGAGACCATGGCCACCATGAATTTACTCATTACGAGCCCTAAATTACCCCCATGACAACTTTTTTTGGAATGTGTTGCAGGCCTGAAATACAGGAATGGATGTATATTAACTAGAGCTGGGCAAGTTAACGCGTTATTATCGCGCTAACTCATTAATTAATTAACGCCGACAATTATTTTATCGCGCATTAACGCAGTTTTTATTATTTCTTTCATTATTGTAAACGTCCGTCGCTCACTGGCTTTTATTTTGAAAAGTCCGTTGCTTTATGCTGCGGCGCTCACACGAACAGGAAAAGAAAGGAATTGGCGGATAAACACACATGGAGGAAGGTATGGAACTTTTACATGGGCATTTTCATTTTAAAGTTCTTCCAGACGGCGCAGTCGACAGAACCAAAGTTATTTGTAACCACTGCAAAGTTGAATTCTCTTATCACCGGAGTACCTCCAGTCTAAAATATCACCTTAATGCGATACACGCAGTTA
>OMMV01188897.1:0-11031 GCA_900302635.1 Chatrabus melanurus | reverse complement strand
GGCGGCATTGTGATCAGATTCCTCACAGTGTACTGGGTTTTTCCCACGGCTGCCTTTTATTTATTGCGCGTCTCGCTCGCGGACCTCTTGAGCGGGCTGCACGTTTATGTTGCGATGAGGCTGTTTGCTGGCTGTTCGTAGAATCTTTTGGACATGTCCAAAAGCCACCGTGCGTGCTTACGTGCTGTCTGCGGCCTCAATATTTCGCAAGTCGGCCTTGCGCGGGACGAGCGTTTCTGCACACGTTTTGGACGCAGACAGGCCGTATGAGCCCGTATGGCCGGTTGTGACTGAGGCTTAAGCACCGCTTTCAGTGTGAAGGAGTTGCCGTTTGCCTGTGCCAAAGTCAGTGACAAGCGCTGACCGACTGACCAAGCTGGAAAGGATGTGTAGCAGGTTTGGATGATCAAGGATGCAGATGTTAATGTGCTGACAAGCCAGGAGAGTGTGTTGAGAAGATGGAGGCAGTACTTTGAGGAGCTAGTGAATAAAGAAAATGAGAGGGAGAGAAGGCTCGATGATGTGGAGAGAGTGAATCAGGAGGTGAGACGGATTAGTAAGGATGAAGTGAGGACAGCTATGAAGAGGATGAAGAGTGGAAAGGTAGTTGGTCCAGATGACATACCAGTGGAGGCATGGAAATGTTTAGCAGAGATGGCAGCGGAGTTTTTATCCAGATTGTTGTTGTAAGTGAAAGGATGCATGAGGAGTGGAGAAGACTGGTCCCGACTTTTAAGAACAAGGGTGATGTGCTACAGAGTAACTACAGAGGCATAAAGTTGATCAGCCACAGCATAAAGTTATGGGAAAGAGTAGTGGAGGCTCGGCTTCAAAAAGAGGTGAAGATCTGCCAGCAGCAGTATGGGTTCATTCAATAATCAAAACATCCATCCATTCATTTTCTGAACCCACTTACTCCAGTTAAGGGTCACTGGGGGGCTGGCACCTATCTCAGCAGTCATTGGGCGAGAGGCGGGGTACACCCTGGACAGGCAACAATGCAAACATGTACAAAGGAATTAACTTTTTTAATTAAGTTCAGACTTCTTTGTATTGTTGAGGGAAAATGTGAATTGACACAATTTGTGTAGCATTGTGAATATAGAGTGTTTATATTTGAAGACAAACAACTGTGGCCTTAGTGTCCAACGGGACCCTGCAATTAGCAAGAAGGTTTCATAAATCACATCCACACAAAAAGGCCTACTTTACACGTGCCTGCCTGAACACGCACAGACATGTCCCAGTGTGCCAACATTCCAGTTGTAAATAATATATGAAAGAATAACTGCAAATTTTTGTTTTAAAAAACGCCAACATGGTCCAAAATAGGAGGTTCACTGGTCTACACCTGTATCCATCAGATCCCAAAATTGTTGAAGTGAATATGCATGAGTTTTAACTGTTACATAAATTTTGCACACTCCCTCACTGACTCCATTAATCCTATACTTGCCATGCTAACCACAGGGAAAATCTCTGACTGCTTTTCATTAAAACTGAGATAGCCACAGTAGATTCTTGGTCAACTCATGATCTTTTTTATGTGTCTTTGGTACTTCACAGCTCAGGAATGGCCCTGATGGGTCTGCTCCGCTCTTGGGGAGTCGTCTCTGTGGTTCCAGCGTCCCCACAGTCCTTCAGACCACCGACAACCACCTTTACATTCACTTTGCGTCTGATAACACTAATGAGGGCAGCGGCTTCAAGCTGACCTTTGAAGCCCACAGTCAGGGTACACTCACTTCTGTTTTCTGTCACAACAAATATTAACAATGTATTGGACAGCAGCGGCATGCCAGTGTCGCCTGACAACATTAAGTCATTGCTGACTGCTGTTAGTGAAAGGATATGACAGTGTCGTTATTGGTAGAATTGACAGCTGATGGACCACACTGGCCAGTTTGATGTTTGAGCCTAAAATATACAGTTTGCAAACATTTTACATTAATGCCAACCATTTTCAGACATATATCTTTTTTAATCTTGCCTTACTTCCATTGAGTTGAGTTCATTCTGCCATTAAAATTAACGTGTTGGTACTTCAAATCCAACTTCTCCAAAAGCTCCTGAGTACAAAAGATATTTCTAAAAGTAATATATTTTTAGCATTTTATGTCATTAAAACTGCAGATTGCAATGAACAGAAAGTAATGGATAATGATGCATTCACATGCTCATGTGAAGAACAGATATAATACACTGAAACTTGGACCAACTTTAAATATTACTCTAATTTGATACACCTAAATTTATTAGTAAATTTATGAATTAAGGTTTCAACCATATTATAAATATACTTTGAGGAAAAGTAACACATTTAGGTGCATCAAATTAGAGTCATTTAAAAAAAAGTTTTATTGCACGTGCCTGTGGCTTTAAATTGAAAAGAGCTGCTGCTGGCCACGCCTCTTCTCTGAAGGCAGTGATAACAGGAACAATATAATGGCTGGACACTCCATCACTTACGACAGATTATGTGGGCGTGTCACACTGAGCAAATAGGAGTCCAGATATGGACATCCTGTGACATATGTCACTGATATCGAACAAGCCCTTTCACACTTAAATTTAGGTTTTAGCGTGGGATTTTCTCCATGCACACACATTGAGAAGGTTTAACATGAAGCCCCAACATTAGCTATGAAAACAAAGTATGGAAAATATTGCAAATATTGCGAAATATAACCCCTTTTAAGCTCTATACTATGAAGAATACAGATTTTACTGCTGCATGTTCACAAAGTGCCTGAAAGTGGTCAAAGTGATTCTTCCTCTGTCTTCACAGCATGTGGAGGCTTTATTCACCTGGATGACAATGAGCCTCCAGGATACATCACCTCACCTAACTACCCTCAGAACTACCCCCAGAACATTTACTGCATCTGGATCATCAGTGTGCCGAACGGAGAAGCTGTCCAAATCAACTTTGAGGATGATTTCTACATTGAGCACACGCCAGGGTACAGCTGTTTCTGTTGATGTTGTCATAACTGAGTTTTTTTTTTTTATCCCCCGCCTCTGCGTTAGCAGAAAGGGAGATATTGTCCTCACGATGTCCGGGCGTCCGGCATTAACAATTAGAACTCACTAACTTTTTTTCCAAGTTCCCATTGGCCTAGCTTTATGAAACTTGCCAAGTGAATACATCTGGGTGTATCCTGAACCCAGTTCGAAAGTTGTGAAAAAAAAATTAAAATTTTCCTGGATTTCTGGATCTAGAATTCTGGACTTAGTCTCTGAATCCTGTTGAAGCCTGTTTGTTGTATAGCGCAAAGTCACTCGTTGTTTTGTTTTTTTTTCAAGTTCCCATTACCCTAGCTTTATGAAACTTGGCAGGTGAATACTTCTGGGAGTATCCTGAACTGAGTTTGAAATTTGTGAAAAAAAATTTAAATTTTCCTGGCTTCAGACTTCTGCTATGGTAACCATGGTTGCGATGGGAAACATTCTTTTTAATATCTCAGGAACTACTTATGATAGACACTTGATGTTTAGCTCATATGAAAGTTATTGTATATTGACTAAGTAATAAAAAAAAGGATTGCTTTGTTTCTGTGAAAAAAGGTTGATTCGTGTTTTTTCCACCCTGGGACATCCCACCTGGTCAGCATTATTGGCACCCCTATATTTTAAGTACAGAATGTAAAATATGTTCAGAATTCAATCCAAATGAATCAACGTTTTAGAATCAGAAGTATTTAAAATGTAGGTGAGGTCTGGTCTAGTTTGTGAGCATGCCTTAGTCCTACACTTCACTGCATGTACCACACAATGCAACCGCAGTTGATCCTGAATGGCAACAATCCGAGAAGATAACCGGTCCATCCCCACTTCCCAAAAGTAGCAATCTATTTGCCAGAGCCAGGTGAAACTTGGGCATCCCCTTGGCCTTTCCCAGTTGCCTGGGTCCCCAGCACTGAAGCACCTGTGCTGGTGCCTCATGGCCAAAATTTCATAGCTTTCATTCCCTCATTACGCACGTAGTAGGCCTAATCTGAGTCTCCCTAAGTTCTCTCTAACTGTTCTTTTGATGCAAAGTCATTCCAGTTTTGTTTCTGAAGAGACCTAGTACCAAAGTCTTCCCGTCTTTGCCTTAGGTCACTGGTTAGTGTCCAAGTCTCACAATCACACAGTAAGACAGGAAGCTTCAGGACCCTAAATGTATCAACTGAGCCTTAGACCGCAGAGCAGATAACAGCACCAATGGCAGGTTAAAACACAGTTTATTCTGTCAAGCAGACACTGGAACAGACAGAAGGTACAACAGCAGAAATCCATACAATATAGTCGTCCGGGTGGAAACAGAGGGAATGGATTGTCGAGGGCGACGGGTCGGTACACAGGAAGATAGTCCAACAGCAAACAGTGTCCGTGAGGGAAGCAACAAGCGAGTAATGCAGGTAAATAAACAGAGGGTCAGTACACATCTAGCAAACATGCCAGTACGACAGATCTGGAAACGGCAAGTAAAACTCAGGAAACAAGAAGCAGCGTAGGTCTGCAACTAATAATAATAATAATAATAATAATAATAATATTCAGTCTGCAACTGCAGATCAAACATGAAGAAAGAATGTGAGAAAGCAGGCATGAGAGCAAGACAATCTTGCACTGGAGTGATGTGCTGTGGACTGTTATATAGCACGTGAAACACTCAATAAGGAAGTCAAGGTGCACATGAAACCGGAAGCGTGAGTGACAGGAAGTACAGCCACTGAAAATACCGAGGAGATGTCAAAATAAGAGCATGAAGAATAACTAACACGGAGGAAAATTCACTAGGAGAGCATGAGGAGAGGCTAAGAAACATTATAAGAATGTTATCAAAAATCTCATGAGCAGAATACAGACACCAGAGACGGGAACCGTGAGACTAAAGACAAACAGCGCTGTCCAGTGACCTCATGACTCTATAAGCTCTTCCCAGGTGTCTCCCGATGTCAAAGCCTGAGGACTCAGAAATACAAATGTTAGTGCAGAGATAAGTTTGTCTTGAAAAGGTTGACACTTTCACCACATACAGATACACTTCTGATGACTGAATCCAGGAAGTTATAGAAGGCCTGTATCTGTAAATTCTATTTTTGTTTTTTGTAATTTCCTTGGTAGATATAGTGAATTTTAATTCAGTAGTACTAGACTTTGTAGAAAATTGTTAAACAGATGTGAAATTGTTGATCATTTCAATGTTATTTTTGTTGAGATCTGTCCTCCTTTTTAAAGCAGACTGCACACAAATTCGCACAAAAAACTGACAAGCCTTGAGCTGTCAGAGTCGGGAAATTTTGGGAACCTACAAACAAAGCCAGACATTATTGAAACATCTTTCCATGAAAATAATATTTTCATTGTATATTCGTTTTAATTTCAAACATTATTTGTATATTTTTTCTACATCACTGTAGATTTGTGATTTAATGTAAAAAATATAGAAAATAAGTTTTATCTTACTATTTCTCTTGTGCTATTTTCTAACCCAAGTTGTATGTATGACTACTTGGAATTACGTGATGGCTCTACATCAAATGCTGACCCCATCGCTCGCCTTTGTGGGAGCACTCGACCATCAACCCAGCGTACTACAGGGTCCTCGATGTTCCTCAGATTCCGGACTGACACCAGTGTGACACACATCGGCTTCAAGGCAAAGTACTCCATAGGTATGACAGTCACACACGTCACAGGTGATATGAAGAGGCTGTTGTTTTGTTAATAAGCTCTTCTGCTTATGGCCTGTACTATTATCTTTTCGGTCACACTATGAACAGCCACCTGTGGAGGTACCTACATAGGTCAGAGTGGTGTGATCCACAGTCCTGGATTTCCTGGAGCCAACTACCCTGACAGGTCCAACTGTGAGTGGTACCTGGAAGGTCCCACAGGACACTACCTCACCCTCAGCTATGACAGCTTCAGCTTGCAGCCCAGTCAAGACTGCTCTGCAGACTATGTGGAGATCAGAGAGTATAATGCCTTAGGTAAGGAAACAATGACCAAACAATGATACAGTTTGGATTTTTTTTTAATTGCCTGAGTTACCATCATAAAAGTATACATTAATGCAGTAAAATATTTTTAAATTTCTTCAAGACAACACAAGGCTTTAATTAATATATTATTTACTGTGAACTTTACAGGCAGTAGATTAAAACTTAGATTAAATCAGTTGGGTGACTGAGAAGCAGTTGTTATATTTATGGTACAGATGCTCGGATCCTACAGCAGTTCTAACAAGGGCCGACCATAACACCCAGCATTTTTGAAAATGATATTGGCCCAATTTGTTGCAGTGTAACTTGAAGGTGTTCCTACTTTTTCTCTTTTGTGTGTCCAATCAGCTTTCAGAAGAGACAGGTTTGAGTCACCATTAAATGATAGGACTTATCTCTTGGTGTCCTCAATATCTTGGAATAACTAAAGTACCCTGTACAGTGAGTTTGTGGTTGAGGTATAATTTGTAAATACCTTTATTTTTGGAATGTTGTTATGAAAAATGTGCACCATAGCAAAACAACACAATTTTTCAGTCGGTGTTTGCACAACATGCATCCTTGGAAATCCAACTTCACTGACGTAGTAGCACAGCCCCCCTGTGGCCCTTAACTGGAATGAGTGGGTTAAAAAAGGAATGAATGAATGAATCACATTCATAAATGCAGATATATGAAGTTTATGTAGAATTACACATCGTATCCAAGAGAATGTTTGAACTTCACATTACTTTCTATTGATTCTTTGCAAATGAAAGCCGCTTGGCCACTAGATGTCACTGTGGTGAGGTGTTCTGAACATTCCACAAGATAGAATCTTTTTCTTCATCATAGCCCATTAACTACCCGTCACTAGGTGACGGAAGGAAAACATTTTGATTGACATATGATATGAGATAAAGATAACAATTTTATTATTTCTATACCAGAGCCTCTTTCTATACTACATTTCGGGTTGTAGCTTCTTTCATGTAAATGAAAAGGCCTTCTGGAGACCCTCTTCGTGAGCATCCAGTATCCACATTTCATCTAGACCACAAACTTTTCCCTCCCTCCGCCTAATGTTTTTTTCTGTTATTTTCCCATTCTGTGCTTCTTTTGAGGTCCCACAGTGGAAAAACTGTCTGCTATGTTGTCTTCTGTCAAATCCACATGGTTGCTGAGGGGAATTCCCTGTGACAACGAATGTAAACAAAACCACGGTGACCATTAAAGCCTCGCTTTCATTCATGTCACTGAAACAAACGGGTTTCCCAACATGGTGCAAATTATGTGGCTTACACATATCATGTCTATTTGAGGCAGAAATACATTGATTCAAGCATAATGAAGACAAAGTAAGGATCTTTTTATTTGTTGATTTGAGGTGTCAAAGGCTAGAAATTCCTCGGAAATAAGGTAGACTTGCACTATCTGCATTTTTTCCAGCTGCTCTAAAATCAGCTTCCATCACTTTTTACTCAACAAAACCAACTTCCTGCCAATTTTGGTGACATTTCATGCAGCAGAAGCCACACAATAGGCCTCCAACAGGAACAATAGTGTCAGCCTCGCAGTATCTGTCCTGCCTGGTCAACTCGAAATAAGACAACAGGTTAGGGAGTATCCCACTCTATCTCCAAGTCTGTAGATGCAGTCCCACGCTTTAGAGTAAACTTTGCTTTATTTATATTATATGATATAGTTTCATTTGATTCGATATCTCAAACATTCTAGTTTTGCGTCTACCTGAGATGTCATATTAATGCTTACAAAAGCGAAACACAGAAGAACATGCAACAATCCTGCAATAAATCCTCTCTTCATGTAGATTATAATGTTCAATTTTTAACTGAATCTGTTTGAGAGACGTGTTGATTTATTTTAAGATAATTTTGGAGGCTGTAATTTGCAGTGCTTTGAACTGTTCTGATTACATTAAGTGTACCTAATATTTAGGTAGTTCTCAGCCCGAGTCAGCTGACAAGTGACAGTGCCACAGAAAGGTTTTTGTATGAATGTAGCTGAAGCAGACATTTCTTCCTTCTCTCTCTTTCGCTCAACACACAGTATGTGTGGTTTTGAAGTTGCATGGAGCTTGAAATATGCTTGTTTGTTAGTTTCTTTCATTTCCAAAGCGGATGTCTGGTGGCCACCAAGTCCTACTGCTGCTTGTGGTTATTGTTTCGCACCGTCACACCAAAACAAATTCATTGTTTGTGAAAACTTATTTGGCAATGATTGTGATTCTGATTGTAATGTTGCTGTGTTTTAATGTTTGTGCTGTGTGTGTGTAGGAGGCCTGTTGGCCCGACACTGTGGCAGTAGCATTCCAGCCTCCCTGGACACATCTGACAGTTTTGCCTACATCAGGTTTGTGAGTGACACCAGTGGGAACGCAGCTGGCTTCAGTCTGTCCTTTGAAGCCAGTGTTGAAGGTAAGATCCCTTTAAACACAAAATTGTAATATTACTAGAAAAATGCATGGCATTAAGGGGCTAGTCGGAGTGATGTATGTGTGCAGGTAAAGCCATAGTGATTACATCACATGTAAAAAAAATACTTCAACTTGTCTTTTGAAACATACGACATTTACTGTTTTTTAAAGCATTTTAACAGTGGATTTTCTTTAAATATAACTTCAGTTTTCAATGTAATTGAACAGAAAAACAAAAAAAGTAAAAAATATAAAATTTAATATGGAATTTAAACAGTTAAAACTGACCCCAATGCCCCCCACTCTCTCTCCACTCAAGGCCACGCCTCCAATGCTTTTTGCTGCAGGGAGGAGAGCACCAGAGGGGGGGGGGTTGGGGTCAGTTTTAACCCCAAGTTCACTTCAGTGAAATAAACTTTTAATTTCTCAATGTTTCACAGCGGTTATGGTTGCAAATCATGTGGAAGGCTTCAATGGAGTTTACTGCTTAAACTGTTGTGAATATCAGCTGTCTGATACGGAGTCACAGTGACACAGACACTGACTGTTGCTGGAGTCACACAACAAAATGAGAGTATTTTTCAACACGGAATGCAACACCACGAAAGCATGGACGTGTTTCTATGGTCCAAATAAATCACGATGTTCACCGTATAGGGTTGAATTATCGTACAGCCTGTACAAAATAGTGAAAAACAAAGAAGCGTACAGACATTTTTTTTTTTGAAAATAAATACCCGTACGGCAATTAAAAATGAAAGCGTACATGAAAAAACCACACGTGTTTTATGTTGTAAACATACCTTTTCACAGATGTGCGGTGAAAGTATTCTGACAGCGTCCTCGCACAGCATTACCATGCTAATCCTCGCATGGCCATAACGAGAGTAGCCTGTATCGTAAGCAACACAAAATAATACTAACAGTGCTCATTTCTGGCTTGCTTTATTGAACAACAGTGGTACAAGTACTTACAAAGTGCGTCGTTACCGGCTTGGTCAGCCAAACGTGAAGCTGCCAGTGTCTGTTGCAGTGAGCGCAGCAGTGTTTGCGCATGCACAGTTGTACGTGACCAACGTGCAAACAAACATACATACAAACAAACAAACAAATTCCCATTTAACACACTAGGGAGGGTTCGCTCCAGCTCGCCCAATAAAAAAAATTCTGACTTTATGTGCAATTTCTTGCAATTCAAAGTACTGTGTGGTTGCCCACATGAGGGCAGCAGAACCCTTTACTGGGGTTTACTGGGGACTTTGGGGGGGGGGAATCTGTCATACGTGGAAAAACAATTTTACCAATCACAGAGAAGCATAATGAATACATTTCATCAAATGAGGAGAAGCTTCTCAAGGAGATATTGTGTGGATGGTGCAGATTGTGATAAAGTTGCCTATTTTATTTATAACAATTTATAGATTAGAAGAGTGTTTTACTCGTCTTCCCACAACAGTCACATTGAAACTTCGGTTTTGATACTTTTTTATTCATTCTTTAATTGCTTCGCATTTACATCAAGTATTTAGTTTGCAGGTTGTTCACAGAATTACCATTTTATGGACAGTGAGTCTGTTTTCAACACAATATCTAAGACCAAAGTCACAGTAAAAAAGTAAAAAAGTACAGGCATAATGGAGTCAGTCAGCGAATCAGTGGGTCCGCAAAATTTCTATAACTAACTCTGTAAAACTACTTAATATTCAGCATTGAAATTTTAGATCCTGCTAGATACAGGTGAAGACCAGTGAACCTTGTATTTTGGGTTCTTTTAACATAATTTGCAGTTATTTTATAAATTCATTTAAATAGGAATGTTGGCACAGTGGGACATGTGACAGGGTCCTGGTGCTCAGTAAGGTCACAGCTACCCACATTCTCTACACCATTGTGCTATGTACACTGCATCGGCAGATGTGCAAAACAGATATTAGTGTCAGGAGAACGTTTATGAGGAAAAGCACTGGTGGTGCTTATGAAATCCCAAAGTTCAAACTTGGCACAGATCCACAGATTCCTATTCGCTGAGACATATTTACCGTATTTTCTGAGCTATTAGTCGTATTAGTTGCATCTGTCCAAAAATGCATCATGAAGAGAAAAAAAAAGCATATGTAAGTTGCACCGGTCTATAAGTTGCATTTATTTTTGAAACGTGGTGTTACTGCTTCATGCAACAAGAACAAGAAGCACATTTAATTGGTTCATTATTTATTTATAATGCAAACACAGTGTTAGCAAGCAGAAGCTTACGGGCTAATTAATGTTATTGTACAAGGCACAAAGAACTCAAGAGTAAACTGTTTCTTGTTGCCACTGAACAGTCTGTTCAGAGCCAAACGTGCACATTTACCTCACTAAATGTAATTAAATGCTTGAAAACTGCACATTATTTATTTACAATTGCATGCCACACACACACTGCATTACTCTTTTTTTTTTACCCCCTGTCCTGTCCGGCAGTTTCAGCAAGCAGGGTTATGGCCTGAATGCCTTGTTGTGCCAAACACCTTTGCTTTGCCAAGAGGAGCTCTATAGACCCCATAAGCTCCTCTTGTTTGTCAATATCTTTTTATTTCATTTTAAATGTACAGTGTAATATTGCCAGAACTGATAGGGGGG